>PVJD01013466.1:0-33880 GCA_004026545.1 Mormoops blainvillei
TATTATTCCATTGTGTAAATACCCCATAGTTGTTCTATCCACTCATTTACTGATGGACACTTGGGCTGCTTCCATATCTTGGCTATTGTAAATAAAGCTGCAATAAGCGTAGGGGTGTTTATGTTCTTTCAAATTAGTGTTTTGGTTTCCTTCGGATATATTCCCAGAAGAGGAATTGCTGGGTCAAAAGGCAGATCCACTTTTAAAAAGATTTTATTTATTTATTTTTAGGGAGGGGAAGGGAGGGAGAAAGAGAGGGAGAGAAACATCAATGCGTGGCTGCTTCTCGCATGCCCCCAACCAGGGGCCTGGTCCACATTCCAGGCTTGTGCCCTGACTGGGAATGGAACCAGCAGTCCTTTCATTCACAGGACCAGTGCTCAATCCACTGAGCCACACCAGCCAGCGCTAATCTTTCAAGGTATCTCCATACTGCTTTCCTCAGTGGCTACATCAGTGTGCCTTCCCACCAACTGCGGAACAGGGTTCCCTTTTGTCCGCATTCTCGCCAGCAGATGTTGGTTGATTTATTGATGATAGCCATTCTTACAAGAGTGAGGTGTTATCTCATTGTGGTTTTAATTTGAATTTCTCTGATGATTAATGACATTGAGCATCTTTCCATATGTCTGTTGGCCATCTGTATGTCCTCTTTGGAGAAGTGTCTATTCAGGTCCTTTGCCCATTTTTGAATTGGGTTGTTTGTTTTTTTTGTGTTGAATTTCATAAGCTCTTTTTAAATTTTGGATATTAACCCCTTATCAGGTATATCAGCAAATATGTTCTCCCATATTGCGGGTTGCCTTTTTATTTTGTTGGTGATTTCCTTTGCTGTGCTAAAACTTTTCAATTTGGTGTAGTCCTATTTATTTTTTTCTTTTGTTTCCCTTGCCTGGGGAGAGATATCTGATAAAATATTGCTACAAGTAATGTCTGAGATTTTGCTACCTATGTTTTCTTCCATAGTTTTTATGGTTTTGAGTCTAACATTTAAGTCTTTGTTCCATTTTGAATATATGCCTGTGTGTGGTATCAGAAGGTGGTCTAGTTTCATTTTTTCTACATATATCTGTCCAATTTTCCAGCACCATTTATTGACTAGATTCTTTTTAGCCCACTGTATGTGCTTGTTTCCTCTGCTGAATATTAATTGACTGTAAAGGTGTGGATTTATTTCTGGGGTCCCTATTCTGTTTTATTAATGTATATGCCTATTTTTATGCTAGTACCATGTTGCTTTGATTACTATAGTCTTATAGTATCGTCTGATATTCATTAGCATGATTCCTCCACCTATATTCTTTTTTCTCAGGGTTGCTGTTGCTATGTGTGGCCTTCTGTTCCATATACATTTTTGAAATATTCTAGTTCTGTGAAATACATCATTTAAATCTTGATAGGAATTACACTGAATCTATAGATTGCTTTGGGTAGTATGGACATTTTAATGAGGTTAAATTTTCCTATCCATGAACATGGCATGTGCTTCCATCTGTTTGTATCCTCTTCAATTTCTTTCTTCAGTGTCTTCTATTTTCTGAGTACAGGTCTTTTACATCCTTGGTGAGGTTTATTCCTAGGTATACTTTTTTAGTAATTGTGAATGGGATTGTTTTCTTAATTTCCCTTTTTTTAAGTTTGTTATTGGCATAAAAATATGCAACTCATTTCTGGATATTAGTTTTGGATCCTGCTACTTTGGTGAATTCATTGATCAGTTTTAGTAGTTTTGTTTTTTTTTGGTGGAATCTTTGGGGTTCTTTATGTACAGCATCAAATCATCTGCAAATAATGACAGTTCTACTTCTTCCTTTCCAATATGGATATCTTTTATTTCTTCTTTTTGTCTGATTGTTTTGGCTAGGACTTTCAGTGCTATGTTAAATAAGAGAGGTGAAAGTGGACATCCCTGTCTTGTTCCCTATCTTAAAGGGAACACTTGTAGTTTTTGCCCATTGACTATGATGCTGGCACCAGGTTTGTCATATATGGTCTTTATTATGTTTAGGTATTTTCCTTCTAATCTCACTTTGCTGAGAGTTTTTATCATAAATGGGTGTTGGATTATCAAATGCTTTCTCTGCATCTATTGATATGATTATGTTGTTTTTATCCTTCATTTTGTTTATGTGGTAGTATGAGATTTATTGATTTGCAAAAGTTGTAACAACCTTGCATTCCCAGAATTAATCCCACTTGATCATGGTGTATGATCTTTTTGACGAATTGCTGCTTTTGGTTTGCTAATATTCTTCTTGAAGATTTTAGTGTCTGTGTTCATCAGGAATGCCGCCCTATAATTTTCTTTCTTTGCAGTGTCTTTATCTGGTTTTGGAATTAGGATAATACTGGCCTTGTAAAATGAGATTGGGAGCCTTCCCTCCTCTTCAATTTTATGAAATAGTTTCAGAAGGAGAAGTGTTAGTTCTTCTCAGAATGTTTGGTAAAATTCACTTGTAAAGCCATCCTGTCCAGGGCTTTTGTTTGTTGGGAGTTTTTTTTTAAATTACTGCTTCAATTTCATTAGGTATAACCTGTCTGTTCAGATTCTCTGATTCTTTCTGATTTAGTTTTGGAAGATTGTGTTTCTAGGAATTTACTGATTTTGTCCACGTTATCCAGTTTGTTGGCATATAATTGTTCATAGTATTTTCTTACAATCCTTTGTATTTCTTTGGTGTCAATTGTTATTTCTGTTGTTTTGTTTCTGATTTCATTTATCTGGGTCCTTTCTCTTTTTTTCTTGATGAGTCTGGTTAAAGGTTTGTCAATCTTGTTTATCTTTTCAAAGAACCAGCTCTTGGATTCATTGATCTTTTGTATCAATTTTTTAGACTCTGTTTCCTTTATTTCTGCTCTGCTCTTTATTATTTCCTTCCTTCTGCTCACTTTGGGTTTTGTTTGTTATTCTTTTACAAGTCCCTTTAAGTGTGAAGTTAGATTTCTTCTCTGAGCCTTTTCTTTTCAAAATTCATTCGTTCATTCATTCATTCATTCATTCTTGAGATCCGCCTGTAATGCTATGACTTTCCCTCTAGGATTGCTTTCCCAGTGTCCCACAGACTATGGATTGTTGTGTTTTCACTTTCATTTGTTTCAAGGTATCTTTTGATTTCTTCCTTGATCTCACTGTTGACCCATTCATTGTTTAATACATGATATTTAGCTTTCAGGTCTTTGAGTGTTTTTCAGTGCTCTCCTTGTGATTGACTTCTAGTTTCATAGCATTGTGGTCAGAGAAGATGCTTGATATGATTTCAGTCTTCTTAATCTATTGACACTTGTTTTGTGCCCTAACATGTGGTCTATTCTAGAAAACATTCCATGTGTTCTTGAAAAGTATGTATGCTCTGTCACTTTGGGATGAAATGCTCTGAAGATATCAATTAAATCCATTTGATCTAGTGTGTCATTTAAGGCTGCTGTCTCCTTGTTGACTTTTTGTCCAGAAGATCTATCCACTGAAGTCAATGCAGTGTTAAAGTCCTGGACTATGACTACATTTCTGTTGAGCTCTCCCTTTATGTACATCAAGATTTGTTTCACATATTTAGGTACTCCTCTGTTGGGTGCATAAATGTTTACCTCATTTATATCCTCTTGTTGGATTGTTCCCTTTGTCATCATGTAGTGTCCTTCTTCGTCTCTTACTGTAGCCTTTGTTTTAAAGTCTATTTTGTCAAATATAAGTACTGCTATATCCCAGTGTTTCTTCTCTTTCTAATTGCATAAAATATAGCTTTCCATCCCTTTACTTTTAGTCTATGTGTATGTTTCAAGATGAGATGGGTCTTTTGGATGCAGCATATGTATGGGTCTTGTTTTCATATCCATTCAGCTACCCTATGTCTTTTGGTTGGGCATTTAAGCCATTTACACTGAAAGTGATTATTGATAGATACACATTTAGTGCCATTTTATTGTTAAACTATTTTCCTCTTTTTTCCCTTTGTCTTTTTCTTCTTATTATTAAAACATGCCCTTTAACATTTGTTGCAGTACTGGTTTGGGGTTAACAAACTCCTTTAGATTTTTCTTGCCTGGAAGGCTCATTGTTTCTCCTTAGAGTTTAAATGATAGTGTTGCCCTGGCTGGTGTGGTTCAGTGGACTGTGTGCCAACCTGTGGGCCACAAGATAGCTAGTTCAATTACCAGTCCGGGCACATGACTGAATTGTGGGTCAGATCCATGGTTGGGGGTGTGTGAGGGGCAACCTATTGAGGTATCTGTCACACATTGATGTTTCTCTCTCCTTTTTACTCCCTCCCTTCCCTGTCTCTAAAAATAAATAAAAATCTTTTAAAAAATAGCCCTGTGGGTAAAGCAATTTTTGTTGCAGGTCTTTGCTTTTCATCACCTTGAATATTTCATGCCACTCCCTTCTGGCCTGAAATCTTTCTGCTGAGAAATCAGTTGACAGTATAATTGGTGTTCCCTTGTTTGTTAACTACCTTCTTTTCTCTTTCAATTTTTAGGATTCTCTCCTTGTCTTTAAGCCTTGTCATTTTAATTATGATGTGTCTCTATGTAGGCCTCTTTGGGTCCAACTTGTCCGGGATTCTCTGAGATTTCTGGACTTGTGTGTCTTTTTCCTTCACCAGATTAGGGACGTTTCCGATCATTATTTCTTCAAATAGGTTCTTGATTCCTTGCTCGTTCTCTTCTTCTAGCATTTCCATGAATGCGAATGTTGTTATGACTCATGTTGTCCGAAGTGTTTCTTAAGCTCTCCTCATATTTTAAAATTATTTTTTCTTTTTGCTGCTCTGCCTAGGTGTTTGTTTTTTTTCTACCCTGTCTTCCAAATCACTGATTTGGCCTTTGCTTCATCTAACCTACTATTTATTCCTTCCAGTGTATTATTTATTTCAGATAGTGTATTCTTTATCACTGACTGGTCCTTTTTTATAGTTTCTATGTCTATTTTTCATGCTGTTGAGTATCCTTATAATCATTACTCTAAACTCTCATCCCATAAATTGCTTGCCTCCATTTCATCTAGTTCTTTTGGAGAATTCTTTTGTTCTTTCATTTGAAGTCTGTTTCTTTGCCTTCCCATTTTGGCTGCTTCTTTGTGTTTTCCACCTTAGTTGTTAAACTAATCAGTGATATAGCCTCAAGCTGTAATCAGCAGTCTGGCTTAAGCACCACAGGGTGGGGCAGAGTAATTCCTGTGAGCGTGGCTATTGCTTCCACTCAGGCTGATGCCACTTGGAGAAGAGTGCTCTGCCTGAGACTGATGGCTCTTGTAGTATGGGGAATAATTAATCACAGGGATCCTGGCAGCTGTTCCTTCAGGTCTCTCCCTAGTCCAACCAAACCCAGGCACTATTCAAGTGTCTCTAGTCCACTCTGCCCTCCTGCTGGAGCCCAGGATAAATGGCTGCAAATGAAATTTTGTGCATTGACTCTTGAAGAGGCTTTCTCGATCTCTAGCTGTTTCTCCCTGGCAGACGCAGACAGAAAACCTGCTGCTTTTCACAGCTGGATGTTATCTGGGGTCCTTTATGGCTCTGGTGCTGTAGGCTAGGGGGCCCAGCTTGGGGTTTAAACCCCACTCTTCTCAGGGGGAACACCCAGCTGCTGAAATATCCCTCCAGATCTTCAGCTGCTGCCCGTGGGAGCCCAGCCAGCCCTCTTCAGCCTGCTCCACACTGCCTACCAGTCTTGCTGTGATGAAGTGGTTTCTTCTGTTTGTCCTTGGTTATAAGTCTTCTCTCCAGACAGTGTTCAGTTAGTTATTCTGGATGATTTCTGTACAGTGTAGTTGTAATTCTAGATTGTTCCTGGGAGGACATTAGTGTAGCTTTCTCTGCCATCTTGGATCTCTCTTAAATAACTTTTCAATGTCTTTTATTTTTCCCATTTCTGATCACAGTGTAGCTGAATCTGGGGTCACTGATCAAATGTCACTGGTGGATCAACCACCATCCTTTTTATGGGCACAATCTTCTACTGATATTTGCAGAATCCACAGTTAACTTTCTATTAAAATTTAAATATATCCTTGAAAACTTCTTCCCAGAATTAATCAATACTTCTTAAATAAAGCAGCCCTTCAAGGTATAAAGCCTATAATAGAAGATTACAAAACTCAGGACCTCTAGTTCTTGTAGCACTCCCATTTTACCTATGAGAAAGCCAAGGGCGCAAATATAGATGTTTGTCCAGGACTTCAGAGCAATAGACAACATTATTATTCTTTGAAAACCTGCTGTCCCTAACCTCATGTGATGTTCATATCTATCCCAACTGGAAGTAAATTCTTTACTGTAATTGAATTACACAAAGCATTCTTTACCATTCCAGTGGATGAAACTAGCCAATACCTTTGGGCCTTCACTTGAAAAGGAAAACAATTTATCTGAACTGTCATGCCTTAGGGTTTTACTGAATGCCCTTCTTATTTCCCACAAGTCCTGAAGGCTGATTTGGATGATATAACTTTCCTTAAAGGTTCTACTTTGTTGTAATATGTAGATGATTTACTCCTTTGCTTTTCTTCTCAGGTCTCCTCACAGGAAGACAACATCTACTTGTTAGAATGTTTGGTATTAAAGGGACATAAGACCTCTAATGGAAAATTACAGTTTGTCCAAACTCAGGTTACATATTTGAGACATCTGATATGGGCACCAGAATTACACCTGGGTCCAGATAGGCTTCATGGTGTCCTAACTTTCTTAAATCCCCAAACTAAGCATCAATTGTGAGAATTTCTTGGGCTAGTTGGTTATTGCTGAAATTAGATCCCAAATCTCTCTCTTATGGCAAAACCTCTGTATGTTTTACCAAAGAATGACAGTCCTGACCCAATGTTTGGGAAGAATGGAATGCCATAGCCTTTAAAGCCTTAAAGGAGAATTAAATAAACTCACCTGCTCTTAGACATCCCCATGATCAGATTCCCTTTTTCCTTTTTGTGTATGGAAAGGAAGGGAATGCCCCATCACTGGACTGAAGCTTTCCATTGTAGACAAACCTCTTCTATGGTTAAAGTCCCTACCTGGGGAACTCTGCTCAAAGTCCATAGTGATCCGGGGACCCATCTTACTGGTCAGATGCTTCAATAAGTCTGTGCTGTTTGGTCACTTTTACAACATTTTCATTGCACTTATTACCCTCAATCCCTGGCTCTACTCAAATGTACTAACAGCATTATTAAGATTCAATTGGCAAAATTTGTAGAAACCCTCCAAATACCTTGGCCAAATGCATTGCCATTGGTTCTTTTAAAACTCAGGTCCACTGCCTTTAGAGCTCATAAACTCTAACCTTTTGAGAAAATTACAAGATTCCTGATGTATCTGGCTGCTGCTCCTTACAGTCCACAGTTGAAAAAGGGAGACATACTTCAATATTATTAATGCCTAATTAATTCTATTGAAAATCACCATGGTTTTGTAGAGCAATCTTTTCACAGTGCCCTCCAAGGAAATGAAAACCCCAAACACCACACTCTGCTGCCTGGAGATTTTGTTTACTGGAAAAGATACCTCCAAAATACTCCCTCCAGCCTTGCTGGACAGGCCTTTCTCAGGTACTATTAACTAACCTTGTGCTGCTAAACTCCAGGGAGTAGGAATTCATGCTAAACTCCTGTCACATATAAAGAAGGCACCAAACCCTGACTGGAACTACACACAATCTGGTGATTTGAAACTAAAGATGTCAAAAATTAAAGTAGGTAATCTCTGAAGAGACAACTTTCCCAAAATTACCAGACCAGGCATGTACAATTGCCAGGAGTCATGGGTCATCAGGATCCTAGCAAAAGGGTCCTTTCCAAGGACATGAGACATGGGACACAGTGCAGGAGACTAATGGGAACATGGACTTAGTAGGTAAGAACTTTTTTTTTTTTCCAGGTAGAAGACTGTGCCATTTCTGACCATAATTCTGTCCCTTAGACACTCACTTCTCAGGCATAAGCTCTGAATTTTGCCAAGAACCACCATGGAAGGCACCCCTGGAGCTAAAGTCCCCTTGCCTATGATTGGTTCAATGTCTGCCAAGTGGCACAGTAGGCTCAGACTCAAGCCTCAGCTGCCAGAGCATCAGGAAAGGAGGCTGCACCATGGTGGACTTCCTAGCGCCAAACAAGTAGAATCCAGTGACAACCCCCGACACACACCCACACACACACACACACACAGACACAGCACCCCAGGATACTATGCCTGCTCTAAGTTTTTGACTCTTGGAAATTTCAAGACACTTATTCATCTGAATTCTCTTACACATACTGTTCTTTATTAGTATCTTTAGAGTCTTCCCCAAAGACAATAGTGTGATTAATATGCCATTTGTTTGGAGCATGTTATCTCCTTATTTGTCCTATTAAGAAATATCCTGATTGCTATTGGCTTGTGAAATTCCCACGGCACATTTGTGCTAAATAAATTGCTGGGATGCTAAAAGAGTTTTTAGGTTAGTGAAGAGTCACTGCCCAAACCAAAAATTTCTAATAGTCCTCATAAACTCTCAATATTTATAGTCTAAATGTCCCCTAGCTGCTCCACATGTTCTCGATGAGCCCCAGCAGCACCCCGGCAGGGCCCCAGCAGGCCCCCTCAGCTGCTGGGGCTGCTTCTCAACAATAGGTGTAGAATGACGACATCCTGGCATAACTCGCTTCATGCTATAGGAAAGCAACTTTTTTCTTTGCCATAAACAAGTGGATTAAAACTACTTAAGTCATCAACAAGTGAGTTAGAAATCATATTAAACCTATCTACAACAATATGAACAATTTTTGACCAAATGGTTCAGCGCTGGGTGAACACTGATAATTTGGAGACACTGACAACCGGATATACTCAAGTTCCTAGAAAGATAACTTATCCAGAGGACAATGCTAAACATTACAGGAGATATAAGATGAAGGAAGGTCCCTGTTTTAGAGGGAAGCAAAATGTAGTTAAACAGCATAAGATATGACAACAAGAGACCTAAATTCCTGTCTAAAATCTGTCCCTGGTAACCTATGTGACCCTCAGGAAGTCAGGTCGTATATCTCATACACTTTCTTTATATGCCAAAGAGGAAAATAAATGGAACCTACATTACGAGAATAAAACCTGCCTAACAAGGGTGTGGCAATGAATAAGAAAAGGGTTTTAAAAACATAAGGTCCCTGACCTAGCCAGAGACCTGACCAGGACCAAACCGCCTTTACTCAAAGAGGCTCTGGACAAGCCTAGTGAGGTGAGGTTCCCTGTAGAAAGGGCCGCCGGCTGCCAGAAATTGATGCAGGAATAATCTGAACCAGCAATACTTCGCTCAAGTCTGGGATCGAGATTGTGGCACCATTGTCAGTAGGCTGCATCACTCCCAGGCAAAGAGAGGCTTTCAGGGCTTTTATCAGCCTCCATCGGGCTTGGAGACTCGATGGCACTAACTCCTTTCTGCATCAAGGGCTGAACTGGAGCAGAAGGCCAGTTCCTCCGGGATGGAACGGACCCGCGGGACCATTCCCAGCAGGTTAGGCTGAACTGTACAGGTGGAGGAAGGGAGATAGATAGCTGGGCGTGGCTGTCACAAAGCCACCGGAAACACATCTTCCTTTTCCGGTTGGGGCCGGGTCCACAGTCTGCGACCCCAAAATGGCGAGTCTGGGTACAGTCTCCGGGAGATAGAGGGATCAGGTGGGAGACTGATCTTCCAAGGTCCCTGCGCTCCCGAGTTTTGGCGCTTCACTCGCCAGGCATCGCAAGCTCCGCACAGCAAGCGCTTCCTCCCCAGAGTAGCCCGGAGGCGTGGCTACTTCAGAGTCTAGCGAGGAAGAGGGAAGTGGCGTCTACGGAGGCCAGATCTGCCTGAAGGTAATCGAGAACCCCGATTTTCCCTTTGTATTTGGCCTGGAGAGCCCGAGAGACGCCAGCCGCAAGTGCTAGTTGCAGCCTGCGAGGCGGTTGGAGCGTGGGGGTACGGGAGACGCAGCCTTCCCCAGTTCGCGGCGGCATCATTGCCAGGTGGCGGCAGTCAGCCTGAGAGCTGGCGAGACCTTTTCTCAGCAAGGCCGGTATTCAGGCTCCTATTTCCATATCTAACCTCCAGAAAAAAATTTCTTTGTACCCTGTGTGCAAGTATCACCCAGGTATGCTGCTGAAGCACACTCGGAGGCTGCCCGCGTGCACAGGGCTTTAGGTCACCCTCGTGGTCGATCCAGAAGGTGTAGCGAATTTGTGGTGGGGGATGGGGCAGTGATGTCTTCCACCGCACCCAGCGAAACTTTCTGCATGCAGCGGAATTTTCCAGTTTCCGCTGCCTTTTGATCATATCGCTGGAGAAAGGGTCATTACAGCTTCTGTTGATACGAAAATACAGGTGGCGTCCCTGTACTTCCTGAGCCTGGATAAGCACCAAAGAACCAACCATTTTTTGAATGCCAGTGGCATCCTCAAAAGAAACTTGTTGCTCTTTTTCCTGGATCACCTCAGGGAAAATCAGACTTTAAAGGCTATCCTCAGTTTTGCTTAAAGATCTGTTATGACCCTGAGGAAATGTAAAGTCAGGAGAAGGGGAAGCTTTACTAGACCCTTCCTGTCTCAAGAATTTTAACCATCACCATTTCTTTCCTCCTTTGCAATCTGCTATTTGGCTATCTTATAAA
This sequence comes from Mormoops blainvillei, assembly GCA_004026545.1. Taxonomy (NCBI): domain Eukaryota; kingdom Metazoa; phylum Chordata; class Mammalia; order Chiroptera; family Mormoopidae; genus Mormoops; species Mormoops blainvillei. Next base: position 10,616 of record PVJD01013466.1, read on the forward strand.
CAAATGTAAGTTTTTCCAGTAAAGTAAGCAAGAAATTTAATACACAGCTATGAATTTGCACAGTGCCCTTTATAAGTCTTCTCTGAAAGTACCAACAAAAAAAAATGTTGTGGACATCTGGTTGCTTTGTCAAGGGATATTTGCAGTGAGGAATATGGCTACTTTTTCCCTGATTACTTTACTTCTTTTCTGATCTTCCTGTCTCAGTTCTCTTGCCAGTGTTAATGCATTGGAAAGGAGACTATCAAATGTTCCATGAAGTAAAGGTTTCAGTCTTCATAAGAGAATGAAGGGGCATAGAAGTTATTTTCTGCCTGACTAAAGACAAAAGATTGGAATGATTTGTTAAAATTTAGAGAAACTCAAATATGCCCTATTTGTGAAGATGGGACAGGAAGCACACAGGCTAAGTATTGGATAGTCTCAAAGCTCCCTTTAGCAAATGGGTACCAGTTTTTTTTCACCTACCAATTTTTCCTCAATCTTTTAGCAAAAAGTTGTCAGTCAACACCTTTATTCTCTGAGCTATGCTTTGTTTCAAAGTTGAATAACAGAAAAGGAGAGAAATATATGTTGTGAAGTAACCTGTCATCATGAGTCACCTAATACTTGTCAGTTAATATTAAGGAGGAAGCAAAGCAGGAACTTTTCTGTTTATTCTTCTCCGATAATTATAAATAGCAAGTAAATATGTGCCATGTGGCTTTCATCTCAATGTGTACTTTTTCTTTCCTTCCCTCAGTGCCCTTGGGGAGAAGATCCATTCAAGGCCTCAGTTGTCAAAGGTGGCACCAGGAAGATGTCACACATAGGAGAAAAACTGTTCCTAGACAAAATTATGACGAGACATCTGAAGGTGAATGAATGCTCATACCCACATGTGGAGGCTTTGTGGGAGACTAAGGAGTCTGAAAAAGAGAGCTCCAATCACAGTAAGAAACCCGGCCCACAGGCGGACAGTCTTGGTCCTGAGAGTGCTCACCAGCACTTCCGGAGCTTTTGTTACCATGAAGCAGCTGGACCGCTTGAGGCTGCCAGCCAACTTCAGGAATTATGCCATCAGTGGCTAAGGCCAGAGATCCACTCCAAAGAGCAGATCTTGGAACTGCTGGTGCTAGAGCAGTTCCTGACCATTTTGCCCAGGGATACCCAGAACTGGGTGCAGAAGTATCATCCACAGAGCATCAGAGAGGCTGTTGCCCTAGTGGAACGTTTTCGGAGAGAACCGGGTGGAATAAGGAATGAGGTGAGTAAAAATGATTCCTTACACATACAATTAAATAGGATAAAGGTGGATATGTTGGGTGGTGGTTGATCAAGGAATGAGATGGGTTAGGTCACTCTTCTATTATTCCTTTAGGGCAGTTAGGTGGGATCTGAAATCATAGATATGCAGCAGTAGTCAACACAGGTTTCAGAGCTCCTGAAAATCTTTCCTGGACTTAGAAAACAGAACTGCATTTTGCCCATTTTAGGGCCAGTGCACACTGAGAGTCATGTGCCTAATCTGGCATGGCCAAGGACACAGGACTTGATTTCTTAGGAACAGATGAATGAAAGACACGAAAGATTTGGTAAAGGGGAAAAATCTGGAAAAAAACAGATAGCACTTAGAGATCAAAGGAGAGAGAGGGTAGCAAACAAGTGTAAATCAAATAACTCTGGGGAAACTGCAGAGGAGGAGAAGAAATAGAAAAAAATGGGAAATGAAGATATGGAAAGAAGAAAAATGCCCACAGAAGTGAAGAGAATGAAGATGCTGAGGGGTAGAGCCCTCAGTAGTGGGAATCCACGTCTCTGGGCTAGGAAAAGAGCCTCTATTGCCCTCCCTTAATGGTCTTGTCCTTGGCCTTGCTGGTTAGTGGGGGACCAAGGTATGCTCCACGGAGATGACAGCACAATTCGTTTCCTCAGGAGCCCACCTTGAAGAGCCTCCCGGCCATATTTTTGTGTTTTACTACAACTGAATCATGGAGGGAGGTTAGAGCTCAACTTTCCTGTTTTTTCCCCATTTCATCCCCTTTCTCTATGAAATCCTTCCCCAGCTGTGAAGGGATTGGAAAATCTGACAAACAGGAAAACCTTTTTTATTCAACGCTCTATTTTTTAGAGAAAACTAAAAGATAGAAATCCACTCAGGGGAGGGCCTAAGTCAAAGAAGCAAGCCAGTGAAGGCAGCATGAGAACAGGCAGCCTGCCCCTGTTCTGCTAGTGGCCTGAGTTGTGGCTATATGTGGAGGGGTGGGGGCTGGCAGCAGTCACAGCTTTTTCATTTTATCCTAATTTTCCTAGGTGAGATATATCATTCTGTTGTGAGAAAAAGGTGGCACAATACCTTTTCAGTTTTTTATTACTTCCTTTAATGTCACACACTCCCCAAATCTGGACTCTGTCTTGGACTATATTCTTGTTCATCCCTCCACCACCACCCTTAAACCACAAGTAAGTTCTGTGCTAATGAGGATGGGGATTATTTCTAGGTCACAGCCCATTACCTGGGAAAGGAGGCAGTCCTCTTGGGAGGAACACCAGTGATCCCAGGCTTTAAGTGGAAGCCAGCAGAGCCCCAAGCAATGGGTGTGTTCCAGAAAGAATGTTGGAATACATACCAGGTACTACAAGAACAGCTGGGCTGGAAAACTCACAAAGAAACTCAGTCTGTATATGAAAGAGGTGAGGAGCTTCATAATAATTCTTTTCTGGGAGCTGTGATAGTAATTGGTTCAGCTAGAATTTCATGGGAATTTTCCAGGTACCCAACCATGGTAGCAGTTAAGATGTCTCTAGGGTGGGAGTACAATAGGTCAGTGGTGGAGGAAGGTGAAGGTCAGTCTAGGTTATAGAAATATCCAAACCACAGAACTCTGGTATTCACATCATGGACCTTGCTTCTTAGAAATTTGAAAGAAGACGACACAGGGACAGGAGGAGAAATTGGATCAGAAATGGGCTCTCAGTGTCAAAATAGGAAGATACTTTTGCACCAGGAAAAAATAAAAAATAAAAATGTCCCACATTTCCTGCCATATACTAGAGGACTTGAGTCTATTTTGAAACACCTCTAATTCTTGCCCAGGAAAAATAGTGGATTTTCTTTTATTAATTTCTCATGAAATCTGGGGAACCAGGTAACTGGGGATCCGGCCCTATAGAGTGGTGGACATGTGGCTCTTACTTACCATGAGAAGGCCACTTTGGGCATTACACACACACAGTTGTGAAGGTGAACCATCTGTACTTAAGGAGTCCTGACATTTTATATTTTAGAAATCAGCTCAGGGTATTCATAAACAGAAAAGAGAAATTTTCTGGCTCTTTTCCACCCACAGCTGTGCCTACTCAACAGATTCTAGCCTTTTCTGAGCAGAAAAGCACCCAAAACTGGAAGATGGCACCTGAGCTCATCCTGCCTGAATCCCAGGTGAGCTGTACATTCCAGATTTTTCAGGCAGCCTGAATGTGACCTTGTCTGTGCTTTTCTCTACTGCCCAAGATTCACAGTGCCCAGCAGGTTCTCTGAGCCAAATTTGCTACAGATATCCTCTAGGCAACTGCGCTGGGCACATTGGTAATTGGGCACCTCCCAAGCTTGTTTACTGATCTTTTTGCTTCCTTTCTTTTCTTCCCCTCACTTTCCCCCCCTAAATTTTATACAGTTGACTTCAGTGACTGGCCTACTATGTAATTCAGAAATGAGTGATAATACAGCTTTTGTAGTGTCAAGTACTGAACTAAAACCCATTTTCTTCTTTAGAGTTTGTTGACATTTGAAGATGTGGCTGTGTCTTTTTCTGAGGAAGAATGGGACTTACTGGCACCTCCTCAGAAGATGCTCTACAATGATGTCATGCATGAAACCTATGAGACTGTCATCTCTCTAGGTAAAGATTCATCTTTTCTTTGTGTAGAAGTTGAATAATCTGTTATATCCACAGTTTATGGAAAATACTCTTCTGTGAGAGTCCCTGTGTTCCAGTAGCTGCTTGGTTCTCAGCCTGATGGTGTGGGGAAAAAGAAAAGCATATCCAGATCACCGCTGCAATTTTCAACCTTTTTCATCTCATGGCACACATAAACTAATTACTAAAATTCTGTGGCACACCAAAAAATATATTTTTTGCCAATCTGACAAACAATGGGTATAATTTTGATTTATTCTCGCTGGATAGCTATTGGCTACTGTCATTTTTTAATTTGATGATCTAAGGGAAAATAGGTCAGTGCCCCTGACTAAATAGTCAGGTATTGCATGTTTTAAAAATTTTTTTTCAGTGCTTTTTTAAAGTATATTTTATTGATTATGCTATTACAGTTGTCCCATTTTTTCTCCCCTTTATCCCCCTCCACCCCCTCTTCCCTCCAGCATTCCCTCCCTTAGTTCATGTCCATGAGTCATACATATAAGTTCTTTGGCTTCTCTGTTTTCTATACTATACTTAACCTGTCCCTGTCTATTTTGTGCCTACCAATTATGCTTCTTACTCCATCTAACTTTTCCCCCATTCTCCCCTCCCCCCTCCCAAGCGATAACCCTCCATGGGATCTCCATTTCTGTGATTCTGTTCCTGTTCTAGTTGTTTGCTTAGTTTGTTTTTTAGATTCAATTGTTGATAGATACATACTTATTGCTATTTTATCGTTCATAGTTTTGATCTTCTTTTTCTTAAATAAATCCCTTTAACATTTCATTTAATATGGTTTGATGATGATGAACTCCTTTAGTTTTTTCTTGTCTGGGAAGCTCTTTATCTGCCCTTCAGGTGTAAATGATAGCTTTGCTGTGTAAAGCACCCTGCTTTTCATGACTTTGAATATTTCTTGCCAATCCCTTCTAGCCTGCAAAGTTTCTTTTGAGAAATCAGCTGATAGTCTTATGGGAACTCCCCTATAGGTAACTAACTACTTTCCTCTTGCTGCTTTTAAGATTCTCTCTTTATCTTTAAGCTTTAGCATTGTATTATGATGTGTCTTGGAGTGGGCGTCTTTGCATCCATCTTGTTTTGGACTCTGCTTCCTGGACTTGCACATCTATTTCCTTCACCAAATTATGGAAGTTTTCTTTTATTATTTTTTCAAATAGATTCCATTTTCTTGCACTTTCTCTTCTTCTGGCACCCCTGTCCTATGAATGTTGGACCACTTGAAGTTGACCCAAAGGTTGATTATAATATCCTCGGGATTTCTTTTTAATTCTTTTTTTTCCTTCTTGTTTTTCTGATTGTTTTTTGCTTCTTTATATTCCAAAGCATTGATTTGATTTTTAGCTTCATCTACTCTACTGTTGTTTCCTTGTAAATTGTTCTTTATTTCAGTTAGTGTATCCTTCGATTCTGACTGGATCTTTTTTATGCTGCTGAGGTCCTCACTAAGTTCTTGAGTGTCCTTATAACCAGTGTTTTGAGTTCTTGATAGATTGCTTATTTCCATTTTGTTTAGTTCTTTCTAAATAGTTTTGATCTGTTCTTTTATTTGGTCCACGTTTCTTTGCTCATTTTGGCAGCCTCCCTGTGTTTGTTTTCTATGTATTAGGTAGAGCTGCTATGACTTCCTGTCTTGGTAGCTTGACCTAATGTAGTAGGTGTCCTGTAAGATCCGGTGGCACAGCCTTCCCTATTACCCAAGCTGAGTACTCAGGATGTGTCCTTCATGTGGGCTGAGTACACCCTCCTCTTGTAGTTGAGCCTTAATTGCTGTTGGCTAGTCAATGGGATGGATTTACCCAGGTCAGTCAGCTGCAAAAATTCATTGTGACCACTGACAACCAGCCTCCCCACTCTGTGGAGGATCAGCTGTGTGGAGGCAGGGTAGTGGTGCTCTGATGTGGTCTGTAGCTGTCCAGTGGCTATACTGGCCCTGGGGTTTCCTGGGTGTTGCAGGGCAAGGTCAGCCCCCACCTTTGTTTTGCCTGGGGCTCCTTGCCTGAGCTACAAAGCAGTCTGAGATGGCTGCTACTTGTGCTGGGCTTGGAGATTCCCAGATGAAGCCATGTTGTGAATGTAGGCTGGTTGCTGCTAGTGCCATGCCTGGGGCTACTTAGCAAGAGGTACAGAGAATGGGGCTCACTGAGGCCAGCTGCTGCTTGTTTGACAGGATTTAGGAAATTGTGAAGCATGAGCAAGACCAGCCATCCATATGGAAGAGCAGCTTGGGTGGACCTGTAAGTTAGGTGGGACGGAGTTATGAAGCTTGAACCAAGACTAGCTATTCATATGGAAAAGCAGGTGTGGTGGGCCCCATAAGTTGGGTCGGAGGGAGTCTCAGGGGATCTCCAGGGTGGGGCAAACAGTGTTAACCAGGTTGATGGAGTCTCAGATATGGCACCTGCCTGCCAGCTCTGTGGGTCTGTGGGAGAGAAGGTTCAGAAAAGGGACAGTGGCTTCTGGCTATCTCTCTGTCTGGGAGAAAGCTGTCCGTCGGCTCCCACCTTAATGCCAGATACTTCATTTTCTCCCTGTATGCCACTGGTACCTTTCAAACTGCTACCCCAGTGCTGGAGCTCAGAGGGAGTGAGTCTGAGTACATCCATGTGTGGGTTCTTTAAGGGGCGTTGCTTGGGACTCCATCAGTTTATTCCACTGACTCAGCCCCCACTGGTTTTTGCAATCAGAAGTTATGGGGACTTACCTTCCTGGCACTGGCACCCTGGGCTAGGGGGCCTGGTGTGGGGCTGGGACTTCTCATTCCTGAGATATGCCTCCTAAATTTTTATGCACCACATGTGGCTGTGGGACCAGCCTGTTCCACGTCTCCTACCATTCTGGATGTATGTGGTTCCTTTAATTCCATAGTTGTCAGACTTCCTTTCAACTCAATTTCTGATGATTCTGAGTGATGGTTGTTCTATATTTTAGTTGTAATTTTGATGCGGCTGTGCGAGGAGGCAAGCTGCGTTTACTTATGCCACCATCTTGACCAGAAGTACAACCCATTTCCACAGTTATCATCCTATTTTAAGCTGCCATCATCTCTAACCAAGTCTACTTCAATAGCATTGGATTCTTATTTCTCCAATTGTTTTGATAGATCCTCCTTAAGTTTAGTTCTTAGCTTCCTCATTGCATATTCACCCACAACCACAGTAGAGTATAAAGAAGATATTAAATCTAAGATTCTTCTCATTTGAACATTGGGAGTAAAAAAAGTATAAAAGAGTTCTTTACTCTTCCTGAAAATAGTCTAGAATTAAGATAGCAGTCCATGACCTAGCTTTATTCTCAAAATATTATTGTTGCATTCTAAACCTAAACTTGACCTGTTAGAACAAGTTAAAGAACCATAGATCCAAGGTCTCAGTAGTTCCAGAACAATCCTGGAGAGTCTCCTGTAGGTAAGTATATACATGGGAAGAGGAGAAGTGCTCCTTAATAGGAGCCTTTACAGAGGCTTAATATTTTTAAGATTCCACTCCTGTATTCTTTATCGATTTTAAAAATTGAGATAATTACCGATTCACATGCAGATTTAAAATGTAATACAAAGAAAACCCATGTACCCTTTACTCAGTTTCCCTCAATGATACCTTTTGTAAAAGTATCATATGATATCACCACTATGATATTGATGCTGATACCATCCACTGACTTACACATATCTCCAGTTTTACTTATATTTGTTTATGTATGTGTGTATTTTGTTTTTCAAAAGTTTATCACATGTGTAGCTTTAAGTACTTATAACCACAGTCAAGATACTAGACAGTTTCATTACCACAAGGATACCTGTTGCTCATGTATGATTATAACACACACACTTTAATCTCACACACTACCCTATCACCAACCCATGCCAACCACTAACCTGTTCTACATTTCTAAAATTTTGACATTGCAGTAATGTTATATGAATAGAATATAAAGTAAGTAACATTTTGGGGTTAACTTTTTCATTTAGAATTATTCCCACAAAATTCATCAAGTTGTTGCATATATCAGTAGTTTACTACTTTTTAGTGCTGAGTAGCATTTCATAGTTTTGATATAGCACAATTTGTCTAACCATTCACCTATCTAAAGATATCTTCACTGTCTTCAGTTTTGGCTATCATTAATAAAGCTTCCATGAACATTTATGTACATAGTTTTATATAGAGATAGGTTTTCATTTCTCTGGGATAAATGCCTTAACAGTGCACTTGCTACTTTCTATGGTCATTCCATGTTTAATTTTATAAGAACTTACCAAATTGTTTCTCATAGTGGCTGTACCATTTTACATTCCCACCAGCAGTGAGTTAGTGATTCAGTTTCCCCACATCCTTGCCAGTGTTTTGATCTTGTATCCACTGACTGAAAACACTTATTAGTTCTAAGAGGTTTTTTGTAGATTTCTTGAGATTTTCCCATATAGACAACCCCATAACCTGCAATGACTTTTATTCCATTTTTCTCTTTTCAATGTTTAAATCATTTTTAGTTTTCAGTTACAGTTGACATACATTATTATATTAGTTTCAGGTGTATATCCCAGTGATTAGACATTACATAACTTACTAAGGGATCTTCCCAATAGATCACTCATCCTTCTGACTCTTCCTTCCTTCCTCCCTTCATTCCTTCCTTCCTCTTTCTTAGAATGTTATTGACTTTGTTTTCTATGCTGTACTTTACATCTCCATGACTATTCTGTAACAACCAATTTGTACTTCATAATCCCTTCACCTTTTTTACCCATACCCCGACACCCCCTCCTATCTGGCAGCCATCAAAATATTCTCTGTATTTCCGAGTCTGTTTCTGTTCTGCTTGTTCATTTACTTTCTTTTTTTTAGATTCAGTTGTTGATAGATATGTATTTACTGCTATTTTATTGTTTGTATCTTTTATTTTTTTTCCCTTCTTAAAGAACACCCTTTAACATTTCATATAATACCAGTGATGAACTCCTTTAGATTCTTCTTGTCTGGAAAACTCTTTATGTGTCCTTTGATTCTCAGTGATAGTTTTGCTAGGTAGAGTAATCTTGCTTGTATGTCCTTGCTTTTCATTACTTTGAATATTTCTTGCTAATCCCTTCTAGTCTGCAAAGTTTCTGTTGAGAAATCAGCTGATAGTCTTATGGTAGCTCCCTGTAGGTAACTAACTGCCTTTCTCTTGCTGCTTTTAAGATTCTTTCTTTGTCTTTAACTTTTGGCTTTTTGATTATGATATGTCGTGGTGTGGTCCTCTTTGGGTTCATCTTGTTTGGGACTCTGCCCTTTCTGGACTTGCATGTCTATTTCCTTCACCAGGTTAGGGAAGTTTTCTGTCATTATTTTTTCAAATAGGTTTTCAATTTCTTGCTCTCTGTCTTCTCCTTTTAGCACCCCCATGGTGCAAATGTTGGCATGCTTGAAGTTACTCCAGAGGCTCCTTATGCTATCCTCATTTTTTGTGTGTGTGTGTCTCTCTCTCTCTCTCTCTTGCTATTCTGATTAGATATGTTTTACTTTCTTACATTCCAAATTGCTGATTTGATTCTCGGCATCATCTGCTTCACTGCTGTTTCCCTGTAAATTATTCATTTAAGTTAGTGTATCCTTCATTTCGGACTGGTCCTTTTTTTTTATGTTATTGAGGTTCTCACTAAGTTCATTGAGTATCCTTATAACCAGTGTTTTGAACTCTGCATCTAGTAGATTGCTTGTCTCAATTTTGTTTAGTTCTTTTCCAAGAGTTTTATTCAGTTCTTTCATTTGGGACATGTTTATTTGTTTCTTCATTTTGACAGCCTCCCTGTGTTTGTTTCTATATATTAGGTAGAGCTGCTACATCTCCCAGGCTTGTTAGAGTGGCGTAATATAGTAGGTGTTCTGTAGGGTCCAGTGGCACAGCCTTCCCAATCACCCAAGTTGGGCACTTGAGATGCCTCCCTTGTGTGGGTTGTGTACATATCCTCCACTTGTAGTTGAGCCTTGACTCCTGTTGGCATGTCAATGGGAGGAATTTACTCACAGCCTGATCAGCTTCAAAGACTAGTGAGAACATTGCCCACCAACCGCTGACCATGGTGGAGGATCAACTGTGCAGGATCCCACCCCAAAGAGCAGGATTTACTTCAGTGGGGCTCTGCTCCCCACTGAGTCCATCCCTTGAGTGTTTTGCTTTTGGAGGTGGTTGGATATGGTGCTTCAACATGGTATGAAGCTAGCCACTGGGTGCACTGGCTCTGGGGCCTCCCAGGCCAAGATCAGCTACCACCTATGTTCTGCCTGGGTCCACCCGGCATGAGTTACAAAGTGACTTTTAGATGGCCACTACTTGTGATGGGCTTGGAGGTGCCCAGTTGAGGCCAAGCTGCTAACCAAGACTGGCTGCTGGTAGTGCCAGGCCTGAGGCCACTTAGTGAGAGTTATAGGGCACACCGAGGCCAGATGCTACTTGTTTGAGAGATTTTAGGAAAATCTGAAGCCTGAACCAAGACAGGCTATTCATTTGGAAACGCCACTGGAAACAGCTTTGGTGGGTCTAAAAGTTGGGTGGGGCAGGCCTCAGTGAATCACCAAGCTGAGGCAAATAGTATGAGCTAGGTTGATGGAGTCTCAGATATGGCACCTGCCTGCTGGCTCTGTGAGGGATGGGAGGCTCATCAAAGAACAGTGACCTTTGCCAGCACTTCTGTCTGAGTGAAAACTCTTCACCCAGTACTCTCCCTGGTGACAGACAATTCATTTCCTTCCCATATGTGTCTGGTGCCTCTTAAGCTGTTGCCCTAGTGATGGAGCTCAGAGGGAGTGAGTCTGAGTAAGTCTGTGCATAGGCCTTAAGAGGAACTGCCTGGGAGTCCAGCAGTTTCTGTCTTCCTCAGCCTCAATCCCCACTAGTTTATACAGCCAGAAGTTATGGGGACTTATCTTCATGGCACTGGGCCTCTGGGCTGGGGGGTCTGGTGTGGGGCTGGGACCCCTGGCTCCTCACAGGGGACATCTGAAGCTGAGATATTCCTCCCAATTTTTATCTGCCACACGTGAGTGTGGGACAAGCCCATTCAATTCCCTAGTTGTAGGACTTCTGTTCAGCTAGATTTCAGGAAGTTCTGAATGATGGTGGTTCTAAAGTTTAGTTGTAATTGATATGGTTGTGGGAGTAGGCTAATAACACGTTTACCTACACTGCCATCTTGCCCAGAGGTTGCCCTTTATTTTTTGTCTTACCTTATTGCAATAGTCACAACTTCCAGTACTATGCTGAATAAGAGTAAGGAGAATACACATCCTTGCCTTGTTTCCCCTTTTCATGAAAGCATTGTCTTTCACCATTACCTATGATGTTAGTACAGGGTTTTTCATTGATAGTCTTTATCAGTCTATATAATTCCAAAGTTTGTTAGTGTTTTTATCATGACTGGATGTGAGCTTTGTCAAATACTTTTCTGTGTCAGTCGGTAAGATTATGATCTTTCAAAGTTTATTGATATGGTGGTTGTGTTGATTGATTTCAAATGTTGAACCAGATTAGCATACCTGCAATGTATCCTACTTGATCATGGTAATTCTTACATATTGTTACATTCAGTTTGTCAATATTTTGTTGAGGATCTTTGCATTTAAGTTAATGTTAGTCTGTAGTTGTCTTTTTTAGAGTACTGTCTTTGTATGATTTTGCTATCAGGGTAATACTGGCCTTATATGATGAATTGGGTAGTATTTCTTCTTCTCTTTTCTGGAAGAGATTGCATAAAATTGGTGTTAATTCTTTAAATATTTGGCAGAATCTTCCAGTGATACCATATAGACCTGGAGATTTTGTTTTTCTGGAAGTTTTTAAATTATGAATTCGATTTCTTTAATGGTAATCATGCTGTTCAGATTATCTCTTTCATGTTGGTTGAATTCTGATAGTTTATAGTTTTTGAGGAGTTGGTCCATTTTCCTCTAACTTTTTAAATTTATAAACACAACATGTTTTCTAGTACTTCCTTATTATCTTTTCAATTGCTACAGAATGTGTAATGATATACTCAATTTCCTTCCTGATATTGGTGGTCCGTGTCTTTTTTCCTATTATTTTTGTCAGTTATGATAAAGGTTTATCAAATTTTTTTGAAGAGCAGGCTTTTGTTTGATTGTGATCTTTGGTCTGGTATTTATTACTTGCTTTCTGCAACTAGCTTTGGGTTTATTTTGTTTTTTTCAAGTTTCCTGAGGTAGAAACTTACATTATTTATTTGAGACCTTTCCCCTTTTCTACTATAAGCATTCCGGGATGTACATTTTCCTCTGAATACTTCTTTACCTTCATTTCACATATTTTGATATATTGTAATTTCATTTTCTTTTTGGGGGGTTCGCTTTTTCATTGTTGACACTATTACAAATGTCCCCCATTTCCCCTCCTTTGTCCATCTCCACCCATCCCCCATCCACCCTTCCCCAAGCCTTCACCACACTATTGCCTCTGTCCATGGGCTACACATATATGTTCTTTGGTTAATCTCTTCACCTTCTTTTATCTAGTCCCCCACACTCCCCTCCCCTCTGAGATCTGTCTATCTGCTCTGTTTATGCATGCTTTTGGTTCTATTTTGTTCATCAGTTTATTTTGTTTCCTAGATTTCACATATAAATGAGATTATACAGTATTTGTTTTTCTCTGTAATTTCATTTTCATTCAACTGTTTTTTTTAAATAATGAGTTTAATTTTTCTTTCTTTTATTTATCCTACACAGAGGGGAAGGGAGGGAGAAAGGGAAGGAAACATCAGTATGAGAGAGTAACATCAATTGGTTGCCCCCTGCATGTGATCCTACAGGGGACAGACATGTGCCCAGGCTGGGAATTGAACCAGTGACCTTTCGGTTTTCAGGATGACACTCAACACCCAGCCAACTGAGCCACACTGGCCAGAGCTCAACTATGTATTTTTAAATTTCTTTTGAGACTTTCTCTTTAAACTAAGGGTTATTTAGGAGTATTGTTTAATTTCATGTATTTATAGATTTTCCTGTTTTAGATTTTTCTGGTTTTTGAATTCTAGTGTGATTTCATTTTTGTTAGATTGCCTTTTCTCACTCAAGTTGTGAATTTGGCCAGGGAGGGGGTTCTTGGTGTGATGGCTGGGTTTTTGGGTTTTTTTTTTTAAATGTGTCCTGATCATTTTATCTATTGTTAGGAGAGTCTGGGTTTCATTTAAATATTTTAATTTAATTGGAAGTCATGATGTTTTAGTTTAGCACATAGATTCTTTCCTACTTTTGTGGGGTATGCTTCCAATGACAGTTTAATTTTCAGAGACTTTTTGGTATTTCCTTGGTTTATGTGGTACTGCTAGGGAACGCATGTGTTATCCCTATTGGTGCTCCCTGAGGGTAAGGAAGGTATTTACCTAGGCCAGAATGTCTCTAAGTGGGAATGAGGAGTCTCAGACCCACAGGGATAAATAGGCTTCCTGGGCCAGGACATTTGTTGTGCCTAGGTATCTCTTGCTAGTTCTGCCTGCCTACTTGGTGTCTTCTTATGAGTTCTGATGTTTCCCATTCACACTGGTAAGGAATAAACCTATCCAGGAAGCCTTTGTTGCTAGGTTGAGAGTTAGAAAACACCAGATCTGGGTTGCTATATTCTGTTGGGTATGGGAATGTAAGACACTTTATGTCATTCTCCTATTCCTGGGGTCCCAAACTATTCTGCTTTCTTTTTACCACTTTTTAAAATTCTCTGTTTGTTGTGTGTTGGGTTTGTGATTGGACCAGAAATGACTTGTTCTGGTATTTTTTAAAAGCAGTCATCATTGATTTTCTTTTTTTGCTCCATGCTTAGTTTTCTTGTTCTGGGACACAGATGGCTGATTCTTCTTTTTTTTTCCCCACAGGGTTAAAGCTCAAAAAAGACACTGGAAATGACCCACCTGTACCTACTTCTACATTAGAAATACAAGCATCAGGATGCAAAGTATTAAGAAAGGCCAGAATGAAAGTTGCCCAGAAAACAACAGGCAAAGAAAATCATGGTGGTACACACAGGGTACGGAAACGACCTCGAGCTTTTCTAGGGAAGAAGAGAAAGAAACTTGCAACTTGTAAACAAGAGCTTCCAAAATGTCTGGATTTTCATGGGAAAGGTCATGCAGGAGAGAAACCTTTTAAATGTCAGGAATGTGGGAAAGGCTTCAGAGTCAGCTCTGACCTTATTAAGCACCAGAGAATTCACACTGAAGAGAAACCCTATAAATGTCAACAATGTGATAAGAGGTTTAGATGGAGTTCAGATTTAAATAAGCACTTAATGGCACACCAAGGGATAAAACCATATAGATGTTCATGGTGTGGGAAAAGCTTCAGTCATAACACAAATCTACACACACACCTAAGAATTCACACAGGAGAGAAACCCTTTAAATGTCATGAATGTGGAAAAAGATTCATTCAGAACTCTCACCTTATTAAACACCAAAGAACCCACACAGGTGAGCAGCCTTATTCCTGTAGCATATGCAGGAGAAACTTCAGCAGGCGGTCAAGTCTTCTTAGACACCAGAAGCTCCACAGGAGAAGGGAATCATGTGCAGAATCTCCAGTCTGAAGAAAGTCACCATATGGAGCTTGACCCTAGAAGCGATAAAAGAATACAATTTTTTGAGGCACCTAATGATAGGATTCTGTCATCAACAGAAAATTTGGGAGGGAAATATGTTGTGCTTCACATAAAGGAATCTAAGCTATCTCTCTTACTCAGCATTGTATCTTCAGTGCCTACCCAAGACTGATACATAATGAGTACTTTATAATAAAAGAATAAAATTATAGCAATTTTGTATCTATGGTTATCTATCTATATATCTGTCTAGTTACCTTCCCAACCCTCTGTGATCTAAATTCTTCAGGTAGATATTAGGTGCTCAACTAAAGTATGATGGCCATTAGTCACACTCTCTCATTCTTTCTCAGGAGATGGAAAATAAGAGTATTCAGGTTCTCTAAAGGGAGGTCAGAGAGTTTCTATGGCTATTACTCTGTCTGGATTAACAGTGCAGGGAACTTTTTTTCTGGAACAGCAATAAGAGAGGATTCACTGTTTGCCCTGGGAGAAGTATTCCCATTCTAGTTGCCTCTTACCCTGAATACCCACTACTGCAATATTTTCTGTCAAGGAATTCCAAACTGCAAGTGAAGGCCTGCATGTCAACACATACCTAGGGATATTACAAACACTTGATACCTCTTTTTCTGTTAATCTTCAATACTGAGGTATATAGAACGAAATCGTGAGGGAGGCAGTCTGGGCCCTCATTCAGGTGCGTGGCTCTGTAGAAAACACAGAACAGTGGTAAATGGCCTTTTTTGACTTCAGCTATGTGGACTGGAGGCTTTCAAATTGGTGCCACACTGTTCCAGGGCCTAGAGGGTGGCACATTTTTACAGCTGTTTAACACAACACCATATACCCAGATGCTCTGCAGGAAGGTCTGGAGATTTTTGTAAACTAATTTACTGTGAAAGGCAAGGAGAGCCCTGTGGCCTCATAGCCTCGGTACACAATAGACATCAGGAGGCATCGTCCAGAAGTGTCAGGTCAAAGGTCTGTGGCTTAGAATGATGGACCCCCCTAAGAGCTGGGTTACATGGAAACTTTTAATGTTGTTTTTCCTTCCCCATTGGCTTCAGTGATTATCTTCTGAGAAGCAATGTGATGTCAAGAGAAGTTGATCCTAGTTTAAGATGTTGACCAAAGCTTCTATATATTGATTCATAAAATTTTACCTTTTTTATGAAAATGGCATGTTGTTTCATATGAAATTTGAACATAAAACATTGTTACTAAATTACTTAGAGATGGCCATTGTTAACTTATTTTGATATAGATATCTTCAGATTATTTTTCATCAAGAAACTTCTCAGCCTTTTTTCAGTTTTGTAAAGTGTAGGTAATTCCTTCATGTCAGGGCTGCTGTGAGGATTAAATGAGATGTCAGCATACCTAACTGATGGGCCACTTACATGTTCCATAAACATTTGGAAATCCTTCATCTTTCAGCTAGTATTTTTTTTTAATCAACTCTACTTGTTTAGATTTTAAGTATCTAATTAATTGTGTTTTCATCATTTCCAGCTGGATTTTAAGCCTCTTCATGATGGTCTGAATGGTAGCCTTCTAGTATAACATTCTTTTCTGAGTTGCTTCTCTGTAGTCATTGTTAAACAATAAGCTAATATCCCTATTCAGCTAAATACGCTGTTAATCCATAACAGAACCTGTAAATATACTAAATGACTGAAAAAGGAGGGGAGGTGATGGCTGAGTTGGGATTTTTGTGGGTAATATTTACGATATTAGATGTATCTTAAAACTAATGAAAGAGGGAAAAGGTGAGTGTAGAATGGTCACTAAAAATAATGAAAGAGCTAAACCTGGAGGAGGAAGTGGCCTGGAAGGAAAGGACCCCATTATAATCCTAAAGTCTGGAGACTGACTGTCTCACCATCTTTTCTAGAATTTAATAAGATTGTGCCATTGTAACTAGGGAAATTAAAACTTCTAACAGAGGGCACTCTCTTTGCATGAGTTCATGTATAATAGCGCCCTGGATAGCTGTTACTATTATCACCATTTGTGTAATATTTAGAAAGAAGAGACTGACTCAAAAACTGGAAAGAAGTACTGCATTAATGGAGCCAGCAGTTACTGCCCACTCATGAGATTCAGGAAAGTTCCTGACAACAGGTCAGCAAAAAGGCACTCCATTTTCACTTTGCTGCCAATCTTGTTACACCTGTTAGCTTGAAAGCTTATTTTGCAGGTTCTCATCTAGCATTCCCAGGAGGGGACAAAAAAGGAATATGGGTCCTATTTTAGAGATCAGTTATTTACGGTGTCAGGAAAACCTTTAGGTATGAATGGGCAGAAACAGGAGAATTGAGGTTTCTGATTCCAAGGGCAAACTCCACTGGCCTTTGGATATGAGGGCTCTAGGAAGAAAGGACTTATTCCCATGGTGTGAACAGGATTTAGAAATTGGAGGGTCCTGGCTGACACATCAATACCTATTCTTCCCTTTCACTTCTCTGACACAGCCTCCTAAGGCCCCATTTCCCCTGCATTCTGACCACTTGTGTCAGCCTTCACCATTTCAAAAAAAGAAACATTGGATGCTAAGAAAGAAATGGCAGAATGAAATAAAGGGAAGAGGGGTCACTGCTTTTTACTTGCCCACTACCTCCATAGTATTTGGGTAAGAGATGTGAACTCCACTGCATACAAAAGCTCAGGGACTGGAGAAGCAGGCCGATTACTCAGGGGACAGAATGAAGTGGCAGAATGTTCCAACTTCAGATTCCACAGGAAACAAAAGCTGACCTGAAGGGTTCACATCCCAGTGTCTGCTCCTGTCTTCAGGAGGTGAAGGACACCAGGGAAAATTTTTTCTTGGTAAAGAGGATGAGAAAGGAGCTAAGGGATCAGAGGACAGTAGTCCTTTTCAACCCAGGTCTGCATTTGCAAGGCCTGGGGTTGGAAGTCACGGGCTCAGCAAGCAGAAAGTTGCTGCCTGCTGTGGCTGGGACATAACAGCATGTTAGTGACACCAGGTCTTTGCATTCTTCCAGCAAACAGGGATGGCTTCTAACAAAAATCCTATTCAGGTTCCTTTTCATCACCTTATTCCCCATGCCACAGGCCAGCTCTGCTACTGATATTTTGCCAGTTCCATTCCCAAAGCATGGGAGAGGTGCCCAGGTACACGACCTAGTAAGAGTTACTATGTTCTACTCTTCCCAGAGGAATAGGCACAATGACAGACAGAATGACTAGGTGGGGAGAACCATTTCCAATTTAAAAGAGGGCACTCCCTACAAAAGTACTGTCTGGCCCAACAGCTTTACACAGTTGCTACTAAACCCTTCTAGTCTCATCCTTGTCTTTGCTTTCCTCTTACCCCTTTGAGCTGCTGGTTCTGTATAACCATGTGGATTCAGGCAAGGAACATAGCTATGGAAGAAGCAACAAGGAGCGAGGGAAACTCCTGAAGATCCGCAATCATGAACATACGAGGGGAGAGGGCAGTAGCCAAGGTTGAGAGGAGCAGCAGTGAGTGTCTTATTACCTCCAGATCTTCGGGACAACCCAGACAAAAGAGGGAGGGAAGGTGGCCAGGCCAGCTTCGGGAAGCAGTTCTGCTCTAGGGCTGGCATTTAGGAATTCAGTAGAAAGGAAGACCTAAGAAATGGCAAGAAAGATTTTTTCACCTTCTCAGGCTCCCATTTGTCTGAGTGAGACTTACAGTGGTGAAAAGGAACTGACTCCAAGGCAAGGGCTACAGATACCTCAGAGGAACAAAACTGGTAGCATAAGCTCTCAGGCCTCAGGGAGTTCTTTTCAGGTAGTACCCATGTATCTGCCTTAGGGTGGCCCTCAGTTCCCCTGAAGTGAATTATTCTGGTTTTTTGTCACCTTCTACCCCATCTCACTGTAAGTCGACAGAAGTGCAAAGACCTCATTTATATGGAGGCTTTATTATCTAGGCATGATTGATCATTAACTTTATTTCCAGCTCCTCTCACCCCAGAGAATGGGGGGTGGTTAAGCTGAATGTTCCAAGCTTTTAATTATGGCTTGGTCTTTCCGGTGATCAGCCCCCATCCTGAAGCTATTTAGGAGTCCACCAAGAATCACCTCAATAGAACAAAAGACACTCATTATCCAGGAGATTCCAAGAGATTTACAAACCCCGTGTCAAAAACTGGGGCCAAAGACCAAATATTAGAACAAAAGATGCTTCTAGTGTTCTTTTAACTTAGGACATTATAGGGGTTTCAAGAGCTCTGTTCCAGGAACTGAGAGAAGAGACCAATATATATTTTCTCTTATTTTATATCTACTCTCTGATTTATATATTTGAAAGTAACAACAATACAATCAATAAAGTTCAAATGACTTCAAAATCCAGTGTTTACCGCTACTAAAATCAGATCTGCATACAGCCGAAATGATGATAGCCAAATATTTTTGCCCTTGAAACTCTACCCATCCAAACTTTGTATCATCAGATCAATGCTTTGTTAAAGAATTCTGACTTTCTTGCCTTAGAAACAAAACAAAACCAAGAGATTATAGATAGAAGGTTATAAATCTGGCCAATAACTTTTCATATAATAGTGTAAACCAGCACTGGCTGGTGTGGCTCAATGGATTCAGCACCAGACTGCAAACCGAAAGGTCACTGGTTTGATTCCTGGTCAAGGTACATGTCTGGGTTGCAGGCCAGGTCCCTAGGTGGGGGTATGTGAGAGGTAACTGATCAGTGTATCTCTCACATATTGATGTTTCTCTCCCTCTCTTTCTCCCTCCCCCTCTCTCTAAAAGTAAATAAAGTCTTTAAGAAGTGTAAACCAAATATTAACAAACTGTACAATTCTATACTACATTTTCTCTAAAATGACATCAATCATAATACAAATCCTAGTTTCAGATACCTTACATAAGGAAAGAAAAAGTCAGTACAGTTCTCTTCCAGCAAAGATAGAGGTGTAGGTAGATACACATCACCTCCTTGCACAACCGAAAGAAAGATAACAAAAAATTTAAAAGCAACAACAACAACAAAAAAAACAGAACTGCCAGGAAATTGAGCTGTATGGAAACCTGACAACCAAGGAGTTAAAGAAGGAACATTCATCCAGACTGGTAGGAAAGGCTGAGACGGGCAGCAAGGGCAGAAAGGATGTGTAGCCAGGCACTAGTTGGCAGACCACATGGACAAGGTGGCAGCTGGCAGATAGCCGGTCCCACATTCACATGCAGATAAACCAGGAGGATCAACTAGGGAGCAAAAGAGACCACATAACCCAAGCCCCAGCTTGGGAAAATAAAGCCTCAAAATTTATGACTGTAAAATCCTGAGGGGGTTGCAGTGATGGGAGAAAGTCCCAGATCACAGGATAGTATGTTGGAGGGACCCACGGGTCCTAGAATGTACACAAACCCACCCACCCAGGAATCAGCACCAGAAAGGCCCTATTTGCCTGTGCGTAGCAGTGGAAGTGACCGAAAGGCAGCGAGAGCTGAGCAAGTGGCATTGTTCCCTCTCTGATCCCTCCTCCACACATAGCGCCACAATGCAGTGCAGTGGGTTGCCCCACCCTGGCAAATACCTAAGGCTCTGCCCCTTGCAACATAACAGGTGCTCTGAGACAAAAAAAAAAAATATGGTCCAAATGAAAGAACAGGTCAAAACTCCAGAAAAAGAAGTAAGCACTGAGGAGATAGCCAGCCGATCAAATGCAGCATTCAAAACACTGCTCACAGAAATGCTTGGGTATGGTCGCAAAATAAAGGAAGAAGGGAAGGCTATACAAATTGAAATAAACAAAAATATACAGGGAACCAGCAGTGAAGGGAAGGAACCTGGTTCTCAAACCAACAATTTGGAGCAGAAGGAAGAAATAAATATTCGACTGAAACAGAATGAAGAAATAAGAATTCAAAAAAATGAGGAGAAGATTAGGGACCCTTGGGACAACTTTTAATGTTCCAATGTCCATATCATAGGGGTGCCAGAAGGAGAAGAGGAAGAGCAAGAAATTGAAAACATATTTGAAAAAATAATGAAGGAGAACTTCCCCAATCTGGCAAAGGAAATAGAATTCCAGGAAGTCCAGGAAGCTTGGAGACTCCCTAAGAACCTGGACTCAAGGAAGCACATACCAAGGCACATCATCATTACATTACCCAAGATTAAAGACAAGGAGAGACTGTTAAAAGCAGCAAGAGAAAAGGAGACAGTTACCTACAAAGGAGTTCCCATAAGACTATCAGTTGATTTCTCAAAAGAAATCTTATAGGCATGAAAGGGCTGGAAAGAAGCATTCAAAGTCATGAAAGGCAAGGACCTACATCCAAGATTACTCTATCAGGAAAAGCTCTCATTTAGAATGGAAGGACAAATAAAGTGTTTCCCAGATAGTAAAGTTAAAGGAGTTCATCATCACCAAGTCCTTATTATATGAAATGTTAAGGGACTTATCTAAGAAAAAGAAGATGATAAAAACTAAGAACAGTAAAATGACAACAAACTCACAACTATCAACAACTGAACCTAAAAATGAAAACAAAAACAAACTAAGCAAACAACTAGAACAGGAACAGAATCACAGAAATGGAGATCATATAGAGGGTCATCAGTTGGGAGCAGAGATTGGAGAATGGGGAAAAGTTACGGGGAGTAAGAAGCATAAATGGTAGGTACAAAATAGACAGGGGGAAGTTAAGTATATTATAGGAAATGGAGATGTGAAAGAACTTCTATGTATGGCCCATGGACATGAACTAAGTGCGGGGGGGTGCTAGTGGGAGGTGGATGCAGGGCAGAGGGGAATAAACGGGAGAAAAAATGGGACAACTCTAACAGCATAATCAATAAAACATACTTTACAAAAAAATAAGAATCTCAGACTTCAACACAAAATGTACCAACTCAAAACTTCACTCATCATTTTCATCCATCAAACTTTCTTTCTGTGTTGTCTATCTCGATGAATGGCATGACCATTTACCCAGTCTTAGGTCTGTATTCTGCACTTTATGAGACTTATGCTAGCAGGAATTTCACAAAGCTTGCATTTGAACAGGTCTCAGGAGCCATTTCTCCTCAGTGTCAAATATGGACCTTAGTTGCTCCACAAAAGATATTTGGGACTCAAATTAACTTGTTTGAATGTTTCTATAATTTCTGTTGTTTCTATAATAAACTGTATTACTTGATTCATTTTTGAAAAAGAAAGAAAAGGTCAGTGTATATCAGCATGGTAATTGTTCATGGGAAAAAAATCCTCTATCTCCGCCAATTCCACAGCAATGGTAGAGGAGTTATATTTTGTTAGAAGTAACACATACTCTCACCTAGAAGTGAGATAACGATCTCTATAGACAAAAAGAGAATCCAAACTACAGAGGAAAAAGGGAGGGGAAGCCACACACAGGCTGTAAGGCTTTATGACCAAAAGTAAATTGCAAAGGTCAGAAATTCATATTCAAAGCCTGAGGTGGGGACAGAAGCGGGCTGTAATTCACAAGCGATGAAGTGGAAATTACAGGCAGAAACAATAACAGTGTTTCTTTTCTTCCTGCTGCTGAAGACAGTGGATGCAGTTGTTTCCCTGTGGTGTGATTTCCCCAGATTCAGTACTTACCATAAACCTATTTGTTATTACTAAGTTTTTGTGAAAAAGAAGCATAAGATCTTTATCTATACCAGAGGATTCATTTTTTCTCTCTTTCCCTTCCACCTCTCCTTTTTGCCTTTCTTTCTCTCCCTTCCAACCTTCTTCCCTCATTCTTTTCTTCCCAGCTTAACAGACAAATAGTGCACACATACGATTGTGAATGCTTAAAGTGTATAACGCCATAGTTTGATACACATATATTGTGAAATGATTATCATAATACTGTTAAATTTATTTATATTTACTTCCTGTTTTATATATTTGAAAATAATGACAACACAATCAATAATATTCAAATGAATTCAAAATCCAGTGTTTATCCCGAATAAAACTAGGTTTGTATATATTGATAGATGAAATCATAAAAGCCATCTGGGTGTCCTTTTCAGAAAAGTGTCTATCCAGGTCCTCTGCCCATTTTAAAATTGGAATTATTATTTTTAGCTGTTGAATTCTTTAAGTTTTTTTCTTTCAGGTAAAGCAGGATATGTTGACAATTGCTTCAAACAGAGTAAAATACTTCAGGAATAAGCATAACCAAGGAGGTGAAAGACCTGTACTCTAAGAACTATAAGACACTGAAGAAAAAATGAAAGAGGACACAAGTAAATGGAAGGATATACTGTGCTCATGGATTGAAAGGATTAGCATTGTTGAAATGACCATACTACCCCAAATAATTTAGAGATTCAAGGAAATTCTTATTAAAATACCAATGCCATTCTTCTCAGACCTAAACCAAATAATGCCGAAATTCACATGGAACCAAACAGGACCCTGACTAGCCAAAACAATCTTGACGGAGAAGAATAAAGTTGGAAGTATCACACTCTCTGATCTCAAACTATAGCACAAAGCTACAATTATCTAGACACACGGTACTGGCACAGAAACAGACCCAGAGATCAATGGAACAGAACAGAGAGCCCAGAAATATACCCTAGCTTCTTTGGTCAACTCATCTATGACAAAGAAGGTAAAAAATATACACTGGGTTAATGACAGTCTCTTCAACAAATGGTGTTGGGAAAACTGGACGGCTACATGCAGAAAAAGAAACTGGACCGACCTCTTACACCATATACAAAAATGAGCTGAAATTGGGTTAGAGACTCAAATGTGAACCCTGAAAACAT
>PVJD01013467.1:0-33971 GCA_004026545.1 Mormoops blainvillei
TGTATGTGTGTATGTGTGTGTATAAATAAATAAAATAACCAAAAAGTCATTTTCATTTCTTACTAGTTTTTCAAAAGAATAGAATTTCCTAAGAGTTTAGTATAACATGCCTGTCGGTTTTTTTTTCTGACATAATAAAACCATAGCTTTTTATTCTTTAACCACAATTTTAGAAAAGTACAAACCCACCATGGAAAGTCAGAAGCCATGCCACAGCTGGGGAGGTGCTGGCCGGAGGGCTCCAGATGAGCTTGGGAGTATGACTTTCCTTCTGCATTGCTTATAGAATGTTGGAGGTCACTCTGCTGTCACTGGCTTTCTTTTCTTTTTTCTTTTTTAAAAGATTTTATTTAATTATTTATTTTTAGAGAGAGGGGAAGGGAGGGAGAAATTGAGGGAGAGACACACCAATGTGTAGTTGCCTGTCATGCGCCCCCTGCTGGGGACCTGGTCCACAATCCAGGCATGTGCCCTGACTGGGAATCGAATTGGCGACCTGTTGGTTTGCAGGCGGGTACTCAATCCACTGAGCCACACCAGCCTGGGCTATCACTGGCTTTCTTTTTCCCATGTCTTCATGTGGTGACAGGTAAGAAGCCCTGGAGGTAGAAAAGAACTAGCTCTCTTTTGTAAAAAAAGAAAAAAATCCCTGTCAATTATAACACCCACCTAGGAAAATCACAGGGGAAATTCTGTTTGATAACTTCTCGGTAATCACAGGGAACCAGTTAGTGGTCAGTACATTGAAGAACAGATCCCCCTACAGGGTTGTTGTTTTGTTCTCAGCCAGTGTGAAGAACTTGGTAGCAGTGATAAAATGTCATGATCAGAATACAAATAGATCTGGGTATAGGTTTATAACATGTTGTAGAGCTATAGATAGACAATAAAAAGTGACACTTTTTATTCTTTATTCTTGGAACCACTAAGAATATCTGTTGTATTACAGAATTGAAACTAGGAGAAATTTCTTTAACCAGAAGGTACTCTTTTTTCTTTTCTTTTCTTTTTTTTTTTTTTGTAATCTGTCTATTTTCTACCATGAAATTATTCATGTGGTCTGGTAACAGGTGGACAGATGTGTTGGTAGCATTTGTGAGCCTTGCTTTGAGAAGCATGATCCCATGGTCTTCCATCATAAATCATCTGGATCTAAGTGCAACCTTGATGTAGCCAGCAGTCAACTCCTGGAGAACAGGGCCATGTCTTAATGATTTCTCATATCTCTAGTACTGAGCATAGAGGTGGCACTTAGTAGGACCAGTTGGCTCAATTTTCCAGCAGGCCGATCAACTCTGTGAGCTGCTGTTCCCATATATGTATAGCTGTGCTGGTGATCCTTGTGTAGGATCTCTGGATACTCTGTATAACGTGTATGACCGACCCATAGGCCCCCTCTGTACCATTAGTTTTGATTTATTAATTGCCTGAACTGATGTTGGTTATTGATTAAGGTGTAGATTATGACTAAGATGATGGAAAACATTTACTCAAGTTACTACTGAAGATAGGGTTAAAATTCAGATTGACCTTGAGTGTAATAGATACAAATAAGTAGAATTAAAACCATTAGGGAAGTACAGCTTTTGGAAAATTAATATAATGTGGGGACGGTGTATGTAAGATTTTTTGGTGGGGGGAAGTAGGGGGACTCGTAGAGTCAGTCACATACTGCTTTGTTTTCTTAATTATTGGGCACACACTTCCAGTTAACCACAAGAGCATAACATATGGGAGCTGTTGGGTAACACTTCCAAAATACTTAGCATTAGTCAGACACTTGGATAATTCTGTGGCCATTTTGGCTAAAGGAAAATGTGGAGAATTTGTCAAGGGTCCAGATTATGGCAACTAGATGCAGAGGAGCATTGGAATATAGGTCCTGTTGAAAGAAGCTAAGAAATACCCTGGCGTTAATACTTAGCCTGAGCCGGAGCAGCTGAAGGGTGATTATATTAATGGCCTTCTGTTGCATGGATAGTATTATGTAGAAGATGATATAATTATTTCCACTGTGAATAGAATTAAGGAAGTAGGTATACATTAGAGTTAATGGAGATTTTGAAGGAGCATGAAGAACTTCCTAACTTTAAGGATTGTTGGACAGTAGAAAGACTTCTCAACTGGACAAGTGAAACCATGTTCATTACAGGATAGGACTAGGGTAGGTAGTGCATGCCAGTTGGACTTAGACGCAGTTGGCAGACAGGTTAACAAACTTTCCAGATCCCGTTTCATGCTGTTTATCTCACGTTGAGTTTGATATTCCCGAAGAGTAAATCAGTATTTTCTCTTTGTTTGTATTTTTCATAGTTATTACAAATGCTAAGACCTCACTTTTAATGATTCTGTAATGCATTGCGAGCAACACAGAGGTTCAACCACAAACTGAAAATTACTCCACCTGCAAAGCCACTTGCTGCTCATTCATTCTTACAATATGTGGGCCCTTACAGTACTCTCAACTCCAACTTGCCTTTCCTTTTCCTTCTTTAGAAAGCTTACTGCGTGCCCTCCTCTCCTGTTCTACAATGAGTGCCAAATCCGCCATCAGCAAGGAGATTTTTGCACCTCTTGATGAAAGAATGCTGGGAGCTGTCCAGGTCAAGAGGAGGACAAAGAAAAAGATTCCTTTCTTGGCGACGGGGGGTCAAGGCGAATACTTAACTTACATCTGCCTGTCAGGTAATGAAAGCCAGATATTAATATTATTAAAACAACTTCTCTTTTAAAACAGTTCATTCTAAGGTATCCAGAAAGGTTATATACCCAGGTTTTGTACATGTCTGCTCTTCCACTCAGCTTTTGTTTTTCGGTTGTCTTCTCTGATCCTCACTTACTCGTGGCACCTCTACTTTTAGGGTTACCTTATATGGGAAGGGTGATGAAGTTCAATTTTAATGTATTTTCTGATTCATTAAGAGCTTCTGTAAAGGGTGGGGCAGACACAGTTGCTTGTCTGTACTTCCTTCACTAGGACATTGACAGAATGTGGGTATCCTTCGGGATTTTTGTTTTAGAACAATTGCTGGTGTTTTGATAAACTCACACCCTGAGTTTCATTGAATTTCTTTTTCATAACAGTTACCGATAATCAGTAATAGTTTGTCTCAAGACAAAGATCGGCACGTTATGGAATGTGAGCTCATAGACCACTGCTTTACCTGACGACTGACTGTTCCTTGTCAGGAAGCGGCATCTGTGTCTATTCAGCTTAGTATTCGTTGGATTGCTTTTTTTTCTCTTTCTGTTTGTGATTGCAGAAGATCCATAGAATTCACTGTGGATTCATGCCAAGTTTTTTGAGATTTAACTTGGTTAAGTTTTCCGTGGAGTTTAGGGGTGATGCTAATTTGAACACCTGGGAGCATTTGTAGTATTTCTGATATTTCCTGTAACTAGACAATGAAAGATTAGGCTTGCCTTAATCCATCTTTTTTAAAAGATTTCCTTCAGTTGTGGCTTGGGAATAAAACTTTATTTTGGGGCCAGTTTTTTAGCCTTTAAAAAAATTAAGCCTGTGATCATTTCAGTTTATCAGAATTTATTTCAAGGTAGAGATAGCATTCTTTCTTTTTTCCTATAAAAAAAAACTTGTAAAGGTAATCTTGTATCTTAGTATAAAATGAAATGAAATCATAGCCCTTTGGTAAGAATGCCTTTTCAGTGGTTAAAAGAAAGCTTTCATTTAAATGCATGTGAAGGAACTGACCTTGAAATATTGGACTCTCTTTCTTAATCCCAAATAAAGATTAGGTTAATAAAATTTGGTTTTTGTTGGAGGACATTTGTATGCCTTTAGTGTGCTAGACAGTGCCTGGCATGTAATAGGGTGCTATTTATATCTAATGACTAAGTGAAAGGAAGAAGCAGCTTTTCCTAATACCTTCCTACTATTTTGTTAATGAGATTTGGGTCTTAAAAAATATTTTCATATTCTTAAATTTAGATTCTAGAGTTTTTGCTTGCACCAATAACACTGGAAATGTATAACAATAAATTTTGTGTTTGGGCTGAATTAAACGTGGACACAGTGATTTTAATTTTATTTAGTTCTGTGCTCTCAATATTTCATTGAGATTCCTTGAAGACGGTAGTTGAAGAAAAGATGGACAGTACAGAATGTCCGAGAGATTTTCCTAGTGCACACCTATAACTGTGAAAGAGGGAGGTTTTGCGTGCATTTGAGGCACACGGTACTGTTGGCCGGTTTCGGATCATGTCATCTGCAAGAGTGATATGGGGACTCTGCCTGCCTCCTCTCAGTGAAATAGCATAAAAAATTCCTCTGCTGTAGGAGATAATGACTGGATAACTGCATTTCCTTTACGAATTGCCAAGACCTTCAGGTTTAAAGCCTGAAACCATGAGAATTGCTTTTTTGTTTCATTCTAATAGAGGAAAATCTTTTGTTCTGAAAGGCGTCATCCTTTTCATGGATTTGAATTTTGAGATGAAAAGTTTGATAAAATAGATCTGACATGTAAGCAGATGAGTTAATAGAAATTAGGTCAGGAGAAGGCCAGGCAACTTTGACACCCAAAAGTTTTTTGCAGTTTGATTTTTCTTATAATTGAGAAAAAAGCATCTATCTTTGTTTTCTAACTTATGTGACTCTTAGAGGAGTATCAGTCACATCACTGATAAAGTTTTTATTATCAAGTAATTCATTAACTACTCAAATGTTTATTAAGTACTTTTTATGTACTGACCACTCTAGGTGCTGGGGCCTCAGTAATGAGAAAAACTCATGAAGCTTACCCTGCTTCATGGGGAAGGCACAATGAACATTAATAAGTTACTCATTAAAATAAACAATCATTAACTGTAAAAAAGTTAGCAAGGAAGAATATAGTGAGATGAAGGCAGGTGTAAGGAGAACTTGGCCTGGTTGGGAGAACCCAGAGCTGCTTCACTGGCTCCGAAAAAGAGAATGATGCTTTTGCACAGAGCATTCCAGGGAGAGGGAGCGGCAGCCTCATTAAAAGACTCGGCTGGATTTGGAGCGTCTCCTTTTCTCCTGTTCAGTCTAAGGCTGACCTCTCCGTAGCTGAACTCACGCAGGAGGCTGTGAAATGAAAGCAGGGCCCCTAAATGACAGTCTGCGTCCTGCTGTTAGCGTGAACCACCTAGGCTTTCTGGGGAGGCGAAGCCTTTCAACTCCTGTGGTTTGGTTGATGAAAACCAGCTATCCATTGTGAACGGGCAAAATCTGTCCAAATTAGGGCAATGTCTACAAATAATACTTAACCCCTTATAAAACAGCATAAGTGTTTTCTTTAAAGACGGGAGGAATATCATAGTTTTAAATGCTTACCAACATATGCGTGTAAGACATTGATATGCAATGTCTTTTACTTCTTGTGTGAGTCCGTGGCCCCCACCTTCCAGTGTCTGGCAAAATGTATAACCTGAGAGGTAGAACCCTGTGAACATACGACATTATTTTCAGGGTGGGTTGTATATCCTCTCTAAGAATGCTCTGAACCTAAAAAGGCTCTGGGATGTGGGAAATAAGATGATCTTTCTTGAGTTATTTAATTGTAATTGTGTAATGAGAGAAAATAAATCACCAGTTCATTCATAGAATTGAGTGTTTCTTATGGGATTTCCCAAATGGCTTCTTGAATGGTGTGAATTGCTGATGTACTAACATGCTTCTGTTGATTAGCATTCTTAAAGCACTGGTTTCTACTTTTTCATCTTGGCAATGGCTAGGGGTAAAAAGACTGACAATACCAAGTGCCGACAAACATGTGGACCAATTTAAGCTCTGACACTTTGCTTGGGGCGGTAGATGTAAAAATGATGTAAGTGCTTGGGTAAACAATTTGGCATTTTTATTTTTTTTCATTGTGGCACTTTTAAACAAAGTCATTTAAAAATGCCACAATGAAAAAAAAATTTATTTCATTGGCATTTTTAAATAAACATGTGCTTATGTGACTCAGCAATTGAGTTCTAGGCATTTACCCAGGAGAAATAAAAGCATATGCCCACATAAAGACATGTACATAGAGGTTTATAAGTTTTATTTATAGGAACCAAAAATCATAACTCAAATTTCTATCTACATGTGAATGAATAAGCAAATTATTTATATCTATGCAACGCAATACTGCCCTAAGAAATAAACTATCAGTACATGTAGTAACACAGATGAATCTCAAAAGACAGGTTGGTTAAAAAAAAAGAAAACCAGACAGAAAAGACTGCATGCTATGTGATTCTATATATATGAAATTCTAGAATGGACAAAGTGTAAGCTATATTGACCAAAAGCCCATGTCGTTTCCCATGGACTGGGGCTGACTGCAAAGGGACACGAGGGAATTTTTGCAATAGCGTAAATGTTCTATATATTGATTGCAGTGATGGTTACCTAAGTGTAGCGTACATTTTTGACATCTCATCAAACTGCACACTTAAAATGGGTGCATTTTATTACATGTAAGTATATCTCAGTAAATTGACTTTCAAAAAATGTCTTTCAGAGTCAGTAGTGAGGTCATTCTTTGTAGGTATAAGAAGTTATCCTATTTGTCCTTTTTGAGTGCTCAGACAGAAGCAGCTGTGTATCATACAGACCTGTGCACGCATCTGTATAATTTGCGTGCCGGTGTGTTCTAAGTTCCTTATAGCACCTGGCACATTGCTGAGTATAGATACAATAAATGCTTACGTGGAAGATGCTATTTAAATTTAGGCCTTGCTACATACCTGCTTATGGTGTAGACTTTATGTATAACAGAACTGTTCACTCATTTGAAATGTAAAACAATCCCTCCCACAACAATTTTTACAGTTAGTTGCCCCTTCCGTGTTAGTTAGGTCCACAAAACTAAATTGGAAATAGGCTAAAAAGTTAAAATCAGTTTATTATTAGAGGCTAGTTACCTACTGAACATTTCTTATTTTCATGTTTGAAATCTATTTCCTGATCCAGTTTTAATTCAGTATGTGTAAAGTGTAGTGCTAACCTTCATATCCATAAATGGATAAAATAACTTTTTCATTGGCTGCTACTTTCTCTCCTGTAGAAGGAGCATGAAGAAAATTTATTTTTTGTAATTAAAACATTCTTTTACGTATTTTCTTGAAACAGAAAATCTTAATCTTTTCAAAATGATTTTGAATTTGTAGAGAACAAATTTTTCTTATTTTAAAAAATGTTTAGAATTATTTCTTGGATGAAATAATTTATGTAAATGGATTCCCACAGAAAGTAACAATGTGAATTAGGAGCCTAGAACCTGGCGATACTTTCTTTATCTCAGTAGTTGACAATCCTGGGTGTTCCTTAGAATAACCTCTATAATTTTTCAAAATATAGGTGGCCTGCTTCCACCTACATCCTACTAATGCAGCACTGGGTAACCGGGAATTTTGGAAGTGTTATGCTGAAGCCAAGTTTGAGAAGTTTCATTATCTTGGGGAGTTATGCTCTGGGTTGCCTTGTTGGTGTATTTGACGTAACAATATATTTTTGGTACTTAATTCTATCAAAACGATACTTTTTAACCTCTTTCTTGTTGATTGACTGTGGTCAAACCTCTGGATTTTTCTGGGCTAAATTTATTCATTTGACAAGTTCAAATATTCCTCTGGTCTCTGTGTTTCCAGGATTCTGAACTCCCTTGGAAGTTTTATACCAATATTCATTCTTATTCTGTATATATCCTGTAGGGAGAAATTCAGGTTATTAATAATCCAAATGGATGCTTAAAACATTTATGAGGGTTTGAGAACATTCTTTATAGGTTGTTATTTAAATTAGGGTAACCAAAGTTAATTGTCAGCTATCTGGCATAAGGAAGAAATTCTTTTTATCCACTTTCTAATTCAGACTGGATCTCATCTCAAGGTTTATAAATATTAGAAGAGAGAAATGAGAAGACTGCAAGACTGATGAAATTTGACCTCGACAGAAGTGGTTGATTGAGGATGGTGGGTTGACTTTCCAAGAGTTTTTATCCAAGAAAAATGAAGAAATCCACATTGAACTGAAAAGTACATAAAGTATTAGCAGTGAAAGAGAAAATACAAAGCAACTACAATAATGATATATGTTAACTATTTTTATTCTATTATAGAAGTAGTAAATATTACTGAAAATATGAATCTTTCAGAAAATTATGTAGAAGAAAATAAAAATAATTTCTCTTGCATATGTTATATTCTTTGTTTTCATTCCAGTAATCCTCACAATTTTAGGTAGCATGTTCTTTTTACTGATGAAGAGGCCAGTGTTCATCAGAGAGGTTGTGACATCCCAGAGTCACCATTTTGGAAGTGACAGACTAGGAAACCCACCCCATTCCTGTGACCCCAGTGGCCACGCTCAAACTGCCATAGTACCTCGTCTCTCCGACCCTGGTTAGGAAAGTGGTGTGCCCTGGAGAGGGCCGTATGGTAAGGATCTGATTTTTTCCTAACTTTTCAAGATTGATAAAGACATTGAACGGTTTTGACCTATGCTGTGTCTTCCTATCTCTTTCATGAAATTATTGATTTATAGACTGCGCGGAATACAGTGTAAGTCAGGGTAAGCCTTTTATCTCTTAATATGGAGATTTGATATGCAAATCCGGCCACAAAACTTTAAGTTGCTCTAGAAGACAACACAATAAAAAACAAAGTTATTTTTAGCGCCTTGATTATATGATCTTTTCTCTATTCTTTTTTATTTTGTAAAAATATAATATCCTCTGTTACACTCAGTATTGAGAATTTGGTCTTTCCGTGACATGTGCATAGACACATTTGTAACAACAATAATTATTGGTTATAAGAAAGTAAAGAGTGGGTTTTCTTCTGAGATGTTTTCTGGCTCAGTAGATTTTAACACCAAGTGTCAGTTATAAATGACCTTTGGCGTAGCACTGCCATGCTTCCATCACATGCTTTAGTACTCAGTATGGTTAGGGTGGTACCAGCCCACCTTTGAATTAGTAATAATAACAGTAATGGTATTTATTGAGTTTCTGTGTTGGGCACAGTTCTGTGCCCTTTACATATATCAGCTCAATTCTTAAAGCAGTGTATGCGTTAGATAACAGTTCTGTCCTCATTTTGTAGATGAGGATACTGAGCATACAGAAGTATATTAGCTTGTCCAAGATCATCAATTTGGTTTGCTTTTTTTTTTTTTGTATATTTTATTGAGTATGCTATTACTGTTGTCCCATTTTTCCCCCCTTTATCCCCTCCGCCCTACACCCCATCCCATCATCCCCACACCTCTTAGTCCGTGTCCATGGGCTGCACACACCAGTTCTTTGGCCTCTTAATTTCCCACACTACTCCCAGCCTCACCAGACCACTTTTTTTTCCTTTGCTTTTGTCCACATTTTCCCGCCACCACTTTCCCCAGCCCCACCCCTCCCCACCTGCCACCCTCAATCTTCCCCCATTTGGCTTTGTCCCTGGGTCCTTTATGCACGTCCCTTGCTGACCCTGCCCTTCCCTTTCCCCTGTCATCCCTCTCCCTGCTCCCCTCTGGTTACTGTCAGTTTGTTTTTTATTTCAGTGTTGCTGGTTATATTTTGCTTGCTTGTTTATTTTGTTGATACGTTTCCACTTATAGGTGAGATCATATGGTATCTGTCTTTCACCTCCTGGCTTATTTCACTTAGCATAATGCTCTCCAGTTCCATCCATGCTGTTGCGAAGGGTAGTAGTTCGCTCTTTCTTTCTGCTGCATAGTATTCCATTGTGTAAATCTACCATAGTTTTTTGATCCACTCATTCACTGTTAGGCACTTAGGTTGCTTCCGATTTTTGGCTATTGTAAATTTTGCTGCTATGAACATAGCGGTGCATAGGTTCTTTTAAATTGGTGTTTCAGAATTCTTAGAGTATAATCCCAGCAGTGGAATTGCTGGGTCAAAAGGCAGATCCATTTTTAGTTTTTTGAGGAAATTCTAAACTGTTTTCCACAGTGGCTGCACCAGTCTGCATTCCCACCAACAATGTACTAGGTTTCCCTTTTCTCCACAACCTCACCAGCACTTGTTTGTTGATTTGTTTATGATGGTCATTCTGACTGGCGTGAAGTGGTATCTCATTGTGGCTTTAATTTGCATCTCTCTGATGGCTAGTGATGCCGAGCATCCTTTCATATGCCTCTGGGCCCTCTGTATGTCCTCCTTGGAGAAGTGTCTGTTCAGGTCCTTTGCCCATTTTTTGATTGGATTGTTTGTCTTCCCAGAGTGGAGTCGTGTGAGTTCTTTATATATTTTGGAGATCAAACCCTTGTCCGAGGTATCATTGGCAAATATATTTTCCCGTACAGTTGGTTCCCTTTTCATCTTGCTGATGTTTTCTTGAGCTGTGCAGAAGCTTCTTATTTTGATGAAGTCCCATTTGTTTATTCTTTCCTTTACGTCCCTTGCTCTAGGGGACATATCAGTGAAAATACTGCTGTAAGGATATCTGAGATTTTCCTGCCTGTATTCTCTTCTAGGACATTAATGGTGTCACGACTTATACTTAAGTCTTCTACCCACCTTGAGTTTATTTTTATGTCTGGTGTAAGTTGATAGTCGAATTTCATTTTTTTGCATGTAGCTGTCCAGATCTCCCAACACCATTTGTTGAAGAGGCTATTTTTACTCCATTTTATGCTTCTACCCCCTTTGTTGAATATTAATTGACCATTGAGACACGGGTTTATTTCTGGGCTCTCTATTCTGTTCCGTTGATCTGTGCGTCTGTTCTTATGCCAGTACCAGACTGTTTTAATTACAGTGGCCTTATGATATAGTTTGATGTCAGGCATTGTGATCCCTCCTACTTTGTTCTTCTTTCTGCAGAAAAATTGCTTCAGCTATTCGGGATCACTTATGATTCCATATAAATTTTTGCAATGTTTGTTCTATATCTGTGGAGTATGTCATTGGTAATTTAATAGGGATTGCATTGAATCTATAAATTGCTTTGGGTAGTATGGACATTTTGATGATGTTAATTCTTCCATTCCACAAACATGGAATATGCTTCCATTTATTCGTGTCTTCCTTAATTTCTTTCTTCAGGGTTGTGTAGTGTTCTGAGTACAGGTCTTTTACCTTCTTGGTGAAATTTATTCCAAGGTACTTTATTTTTCTTGTTGCTATAGTAAATGGGATTTTTTCCCCTGATTTCTGATTCTGGTATGTCATTGTTGGTGTACAGAAATGCCTTTGGTTTCTGAATATTAACTTTGTATCCTGCTGTTTTGCCAAATTCACTTGTGTGTTACAGCATAGGGAGACCAGATAGTTTGATTCCAGGCCTATTTCCATAGCCTCTATGTTCTCTCTCTTTTCCCACCCCTCTCTCTCTCCCCCTCTCCCCTTCTCCCTCTCGCTTTCCCCCTCTCCTTCCCCCAACCCCCCTTTATATGAGAGAAGACTTCCCAAACCAACTATTTTTTTCTTGCCTTCCCTCACACAGCTTTAGTGATAACCTTGTCTCGCTATTACTCTGCTTTCCTACCTGTTTAGACCTTGGTTTTGCTGGGTGATGACAGTCTTCCACACCCATAACTGGGCTGTTAAGAAAGCCACATGTTTGAGTGGTAGTGTCAGTGATGTATTTGAGTCTTAGAGAAAATTAATTCCTGGGGAAAATTCTGAAAGGCTTCTGACAGGGACCCTGCTAAGTATGGACTCGTTTTATTCAGTTGTGTAACAGATAGAAAGTAGATGCCTTACATTTTTGTAGAGTTTCGTTGGTGGTTCTAGATCTCTTCCTGTTAAAATTTGAAGTAGTAGTGTTTGTCTTTTCTAAAGCCTTGTAAATAGGAGAGTCCAAAAATGGATAACTAAGTACTTACAGTTATTATCTCATTTCATCCCCACAACAGCCTTGTGCCGTGGCTTCTGTTATTTCTGCTTTACAGATGAAATAGCCAAGGCTTGAAGTGGGTACGTACACTGCCCAGGGTCAGGCAGGTAGATGGTGACAGAGCCAAGACGCGCGTCTGAGTTCATCCCACACCCAAGTCATCACACTTTTTAATTTCTTTTCTTGGACAGGGCTGGGCCCCCAAAACAGAACTCTCCCCTTCCTTAACAACAACAACGTTCCTTGAGCAAAGCATTTTAATCTCTGAGGATTTAGAGGATGTGCTGTCGACCACATCAACGTTTCTGGTGGTTTAGCACATCAACAGAGTTTTATTTTTCCATTCTCTCATGTGTGCGTTCCAATTCGAAAACCAGATGGAAACATGGGAAAACTCTTAGCCAAGGCTGGTGCCAAAACATTTCCTTTAAAAAGGAAACTCCATCTGTGTGCTCTCCCACCACACAGCCCACTGTTAAGGACAGGAATTTCACAGCTGACTCACTTATGTTCGTTTTATTTAGTTTTGACTGATTGCAGAGGTAGAGCAAGTGGTGGTTTGGGAGATTGCAAACGAAGGCAGCTGTCCCCCTGGGATGTGGATGGCAAGGCACTTTGTACCTGGCAGACGTCCTCAACGGCAGGCAGCCCACCACAAAGGCAGGGTTTTAATCCATGTGGGTGCGTTCTTTGATGGTGGTAATTTTCTGAGGTTCCACTTGTAGAAGTTCATGCTCTTTGCTGTTATACTGCAAGTTGAACATCATCAGCATTTCATTTGTCAGTAGGCTGCAGTCACAGGCACTTGAGGACACCACGAGTCCCTGTGTTTATGTACGTATGTATGTGCATGTCTGATGCCTAATACGTAGAAGGTCCTCAGCTTTATGAGCCACATTATCTCGTCATTAAATGGGACATTCACTGATTCTTGTCATACAAAGATAATTCACCTGCAATTTAAAAAAACATATTAACGTGTGTCTATGACAGGATTTGTCTCGGGAGGGGTTTTCCTTTCATGCGTCTTTTGGTTTTCATCTCAAGTTTACTTCCCCCTCACCTTTGTTTCCCACCCCTGCCAGCAATCTCAAGGTCATTCTGACTCCCGATTTCTAAACCAAGCTTTTCTTAATTCTCTGTGTTCCAAAATTATTTCTAATACCACACCCCCCCCCCAAAACTAGAAAACTAGGGGGCATCACACTGCTGTTTTATTTCTGAGAGCTTGAAGACTTCTACTCTGATCTAATGGGTATTTTTGCATTGCTGGGTTTATTGGATGCTGAGGTCCTCGTGTTCAGGCCTCTTTATCCAACTATGTGGGGAGTGAGAATTGGCTTAGTCAGTCGAGTTCCTGTCCTTGAAATGGGAGATGTTGTTTTCCTACACCTATCTTCACTGGATCAAAAGAAAAACCGAAACAAAATAAAACAAAATGTTCTCTGGGGTCAGTCAAGTGCACTGTTGAGCAAATAGCAGAAGTGGGAGAGGCTGGTACAAACGCCTGTGGACCCAGCTTTTCAGCCCAGATCAGGTTCTTGTTTGCCCAGCTCTTTCCTGTTACCCTTCATTTAGAGAGAAAGAGTGATTATGAGGGATATTTCCATGCCAGTTACAGTCACGCTAAACCAGATGCAGAAGAGACTATAAATAGCCCCAAGGGCAGCGAGGTTGCCAGGTTGTCCAGTCCCACGGAGAGTAGATGACCAGTTAGTTAACCGTGCCCTGAGCTTGATCACATTTCTCTCTGGCCTCCCGTGTCCTCTCCTACTAGCGCTTAGCCCTGACTGTTGGCTTTGTCAGTTTGCTTTCTGTTTGCCGCCCCAGGCTGCCAGCCCCGAGAAGGTAGGGGTGTGGGAAAGACACTTCGCTGCCCCCGCGTGGAACACGTGGAGTGCTTGGGGCGATCGGGCGCGCCCCACGCCTGCTCGGATTGCCACTTCGGCTTGCTTTCTGTGCTGGAGCTCTGGGCTGTGAGCTCGCAGACTCCGGGTTATACCAGCTGGAGCTTGGTGTGGCGCTTTTGTTTTTCTTGTTTTAACTTGCTGTTATTCACACTAAATGGCTGCTGGGTGGTCTTTCAGTTTCCTAGGAACTTACCTGGTTGCTGAGCAGGGTCTTTTATTCTACCGAATGGCCCAGTTACCAAAAAGAAAATTGCAGATTCCTCTGATTTATTTTAAATTTTTAGAATCCTCCAAAATGAGCAATTTATAAATGCTTTGATTGTAACCTGCAGTGGGAAGCTGTTATCTCAAACATTTGAAGTGCCTGAGTGTTCCTCCTGAAGAAAGAGTTCATGCTTTAGAGGAATAAATGATCATTTAATGGGCACCGAATATATATCAAAGCGTTCCCTGAACATTTTTTCCTCACAGTGACTGTTCATCAGTTAATACTCATAAATTTTTTATTGAGGGGATGCAGAGTCAAAAATGGCTGGAAAGCCCCAGGTGGAGTCCTGAGGGGTGGAAGCCTTCGTTGCAGTAATAATAACCTCTGGCTGGTGGACGGTGACCTCCGGTTGGAAACCTCTGGCCTTCAGAGGCAGTTGCCCAAAGTAGCGAGCATACAGCGGCCCTGTGCGACCGGCCTTGCCCCGCACTCCCTGCCCTCAGGGTGGCTCCCAGCGATTCCGTGGCTCACTAGGAGGTGGAGAGCTAGCTGCAGTGTGAACTGAGTGTCCTAACACAGGCAAGGGGCCTGCCACAGTGCTTAGCACTTGGTAGGTGGCCGTGACGACTCTCTTTTGGGAACCTGAAATTTAGCGGAGACGGTCCTTTGTTTCCGTTCTAATGTAAGGTTTGATTCGGACTAGATGTAAACATCTGTGGCTTTGCTGTTAGTGCACTGTCGCCAGGTCGGGCCTGGTTCCCGTAGTCCCGAAGCTTCTTGGCCTTTTGTACTGTTTAGAAAAGGGAAATCTCCATTTCCTTTCTGCACTTGACATTTATTGATTCATCCTGGAGCCTCCTTCTTTGTTGATATAGCAAAGTCCTCGGTTCCCATATGAGCAATTCTGTTTGAGCAAGTGCATATCCTTTTTTGTACGTAATTATTTTTCTTTATTTGCCAGGTGTTATACTTCATACGTAAGCATTGTATAGACCACTTACTTAGAGCATGGCCGTGCCAGCGTTCCTGGGAAAGAAATTTTTCAAATTTGAATTAAAATACGAGGCCTCCAGAAGACATTCAGATGTCCCACATCTTACAGAAGGAGAAACATAAGCCACAGTAATCCCTTTTCCATGAAATTTGGAACTATTAAACATATCACTTTTTTTCAGAATTAGCATAGTTCTAAAACTGGATTTGATTTTCTTGAGTATGTATTTCAGAAATTGTCTTTACCCTCCAGCCCCCTTTCAACACTGGTTCTCACTTCAGGTGTCCTGTTCAATTACTATTAGATACTAAAAC
Source organism: Mormoops blainvillei (assembly GCA_004026545.1). Lineage (NCBI taxonomy): Eukaryota > Metazoa > Chordata > Mammalia > Chiroptera > Mormoopidae > Mormoops > Mormoops blainvillei. Next base: position 15,256 of record PVJD01013467.1, read on the forward strand.
CCCTTGCCTCTCAAAGCTAATCAGTCTTCGCAACCCATCATGACTGGCCCCTGTTTGTCCCCTCACTCCGAAATCACTCTTTCTCATCCCTCACCAAAACTGACTGATACCATTTGCAAAAACCTGAAAGACTGATACATAATTTGAATTCCTTTCCCAGTAGGTAATTACATTTGCAAAAAGTGATAACACCTGCCCTGGCAGGGTAGCTCAGTTGGTTAGAGCATAGTGCACAAAACACCAAGGTTGTCGGTGTGCTCCCTAGTCAGGGCACATGCAAGGGGCAACCAATGAGTGCATAAATAAGTGGAACTACTAGTCAGTGTTTCTCTTTCACTCTCTCTCTTTCTCTCTCCACCCCGCTATGTCTCCCTTTCTCCCCGCCCCGCTCTCAAATCAATACATTAAAAATGTGGCAACCTCTCTAAAGCTACTGGTGATGGTGGTAGTAGTAGGAATACTGAGAGCATTTATTGAGCAACTGTTATGCCTCGTCTTATACTTCTCAGATAATATAACTGGGGTTGATAGACACACTGCAATAAACCGCAGGGCCCCCCGCTTTGGTCGCCATTCCGTAGTGCTCATTACCTTATGTGCCTGTTGGCACTTGAAGTGAAGACTCTTGCTTGGAACCTGTTTGTGTGGTTATGGTTTTTACCTGGAATTTTAGAGGGTAGCCTCTTAAATGGACTTGGATTTCATTTAATTTGGCTGTCATTGGTGGTTGCATTTTAACAAAGAATATTACAGAAAAAATGCAGCTTGAAACTAAGGAGCTTTACATCACTGATTTTCCTAAATCGACTTATTTATTACCAAGGGCACTTAGGATTATAAATACCTCTTTCAATTTCAAAAAGTGTGTTTGCGTGTGTGTGTGTGTGTGTGCGCGCACGCACGCGTGCACGCGTGTGTTTAATAACTCTTAGTAAGCCTTCCAGATAAAACTCCCTGGCTTTAAGACTGTGATATGATAGGAATCTTGTTGCCAAGCGTTTTCTACATAATATTTCAAACTTGCTTCCTTCCAAAATCTAATTTTATTTTGAGCTACAGTACAGCTCTGTGAATGTTGAGGTCCGAGGAAGAAAAGAATCTTCTTTTCCATAAAATGAGCTCTTTGAGTATGCACTGGGAAAACCTTGCAGGTCACAAGCAAGGGGAGAGTTTTACAGAAATGAGTTTAAATTTCTCTGTGGCCAGTTTAATTTTTGCCTAGAAGTAAGGATTGGTTGATGGTACTTAAACACTTTTGAGAATACAGCACTTGGCATTATGCAGTGTAGCTAGTATCATAAATACTTTGGTTTGTGCAGTATTAAAAATGAGATTTGGATGGGAACGATTTACTTAGATTTATGGGTTGGATTACTCTAATTTTAGCCTAACCACATTGAGTCCAATTAGCACTTTCAAGTTTTGCTTTTATAAGAGATGCTCTGCAGAGCATCATTTTCCTAAGTTTCTAGTGGGTCTTGAAAAGGTAAGAGTTGTCTGTGTACACTGTCAGGTATCTGGTATTGCTGAGAAACTGCAGAAGCCCTTCTGATACGAATGTTTTCTCGTATACAGCATAACAAGTGGAGATAAACCTATGGTCCAGAAACAGCTGATTGAGTGACAGTTCTGTGTGTATAATGTGTTTCTTCCATTTCCAGGATCAAAGTGAACAGAAGTAACTGTGCATAAGGGCAAAGCCTTTGGAGACAGAAAAACTGTGGATTTGAATCTCGGTTCTACTGACTAGTTGTGTTACCTAGAGAGGATTACTTGGCCTCTCTAAACCTCAGTTTCTACATATGTAAAATGGTGATTAAAAATATCTATCTTGGAGGACTGTTGTGAGGACTTAAAAAATTGTATGAGAAGATAGATGTAAACTGCTCTGCTTGGCCCCAGAATGTAATGAATGCTTACTAAATGTTAGTTCCTTCTTTATCCTCATGCACATTAGAGCATTCTTTCATTGGCGACTAGGAGTAAGAGTCATCACTCGTCTGCCAGCCACTACACTAGAAAAGTCAAGAAAGCAGCTGGCAGCTTTGCACATTCTTCAAACAAGAATCAAAGTTTTGTGGAGGGGCCAAAGAGGGTTTCTAGTCCAATGAGCTTGACATGCATTAGAAACCTGATCACAACTTTTGTCATTGCCATATTGGCTCATGAAATTATCCATTCTGAAGGTGGAAGTTATTCAGCTTTTTTTGAAGAGCAAATGAATGACAAACCAGTGGAGTTTCAGCATAAAGCAAGGAGGCTGGGTGCTTCTCGATGTCATTACCTGTGCTGAGAGTATTGGGTGAGGTGAAAGAGCACAGCTAGATTCTGTTTAGATCTTAGCCATGTCCCTTTCATAGAACGTCCCTAACTTCTGTGAGCCAGTCTCTTTGCCTGTCTTAGATAATGGGGACTTGGCATGGAAATTAAATAAGGGCCACCGGTAACAGGCCTGGCACACCGTAGACCTCTGACAAATGCTGGCCAACAGTGTGCTAAACATAGTGTCTGTATGTGTGTGTTGGGGAGAGGAGTACAAAAGCATACAAAATGCACCTCCACCCTTGGAGAGCTTAAGAGCCCTGAGAATATACTGAGTGCTTAAAAAGTGGTATATTCAAGGGAAGAACACAGTGGGAACAACACCTGATTACTTTATGGCCATATTACCTGTTGATACTCAAAATGCCCCCCTCCCCGGCCTCAACACAAGTGCTGGACCTGTTAAGAGTTAAGTTCCAGTATTTCATTTTTAAGGCATTGGTGGATTAGCGTGTTACAAAAACAAAGCTTGCCTGGTTCATTGTGAGGTTTGTTTGTTTTTTGTTTTCACAGCTTTTTGATGTTTATTTGACATACGATAAACTACACACATTTTAGGTGAAAATTTTATGAGGTTTGACAAAGGGTGTGTACCCCTGTGAAATTATTACCAAAATTAAGATAGTGAACATTAACATTTTCTTGTGATTCTTTGCAATCCACCCAGTGATGTGCTAGAGCTGATCTGATCAGATTGTTAGTTTCTCTTTTTTTAAAATTATGTAACAGCTTTATTGAGGTATAATTGACATACAATAAACTATACATATTATGTATAGTGTGATACCATCATCACAGTTGAGAAATTAACATGGCATGAACAGAGCCATTATACCCAAAAGTTTCCTCTGATACCGTTTTATTTTATTTTGTTTAATCATTTTTATTTTTTCATTATAGTTGACATATATTATCATAATAGTTTCAGGTATATATCTTTGTGATTAGACAGTACATAACTAAGTGACCATCCTGATAAACCTGGCACCCATCTGGCACTGTACATAGTTATTAGAATATTATTGACTATATTCTCTGTGTTGTACTTTACATCCCCATGACTATTCTGTACCAACCAATTTGTACTTCTTAATCTCTTCACCTTTTTCACCATCCCCCAAAAACCCCCTCCAGTCTGGCAACCGTCAAAATGTTCTCTGTATCTATGAATCTGTTTCTGTTCTGCTTGTTCATTTATTTTGTTTTTTATATTCAATTGTTGGTAGGTATGTATTTATTGCCACTTTATTGTTTAAATTTTTGATCTTTTATCTTCTTCTTAAATAAGATCCTGTAACATTCTGTATAATATTGGTTTGGTGGTGATGAACTTTTTTAGATTTTTCTTGTCTGGGAAGCACTTTATCTGTCCTTCAGTTCTAAATGATAGCTGCTGGGTAATGGGTAATCTTGGTTGTAGGTCCTGACCTTTCATCATTTTGTATATTTCATGCCACTCCCTTGCAGCCTGCAAAGTTTCTGTTGAGAATTCAGCTGATAGTTTTATGGGAGCTCCTGTGTAAGTAACTAAATGCTTTTCTCTTTGTCCTGTTTTATTTAACAGTCTCTCTTTGTCTTCAACCTTTTGCAACTTAATTATAATGTGTCTTGGTGTGGGCCTCTTTGGATTCATCTTGTTTGGGACCCTTTGCACTTCCTGGACTTGTATGTCTATTTCCTTCACCAGGTTATAGAAGCTTTCTGTCATTATGTTTTCAAATAGGTTTTTAATTTCTTGCTCTCTCTCTCTCTTCTTCTTCTGGCATACCCATGACATGATATGTTGGTAGGCTTGAAGCTGTTTAAGGGGCTCCTTACATTGACCTCATTTTTGGATTTCTTTTTTCTTTTTTTTTTTTTTTGATGTTCTGATAGGGTGTTTTTCGCTTATATTTCAAATTGCTGATTTGATTCTTGGCTTCATCTACTCTGTGAATTATTCTTCATTTTAATGTACACTTTATTTCTGACTAGTCCTTTTTTATGCTTTTGATATTCTTACTAAGTCCATTGAACATCCTTATAGCCAGTGTTTTGAACTTTGCATCTAGTAGATTGCTTGTCTCCATTTTGTTTAGTTCTTTTTGTGGAGTTTTGATCTGTTGTTTCATTTGGGACAGATTTGTATGTCTCCTCATTTTGGCAGCCTCCGTGTTTGTTTCTAAGTATTAAGCTGAGCTGCTACGTCTCTCAGGCGTGGTAGAGCGGCCTGATGTAGTAGGTATTCTGTAGGGTCCAGTGGCACAGGCTACCTGTTCACCCAAGATGGAAACTCGAGGTGCGCCCCCTTTGTGGGCTGTATACACCCTCCTCTTGTAGTTGAGCCTTGACTCCTGTTGGCATGTCAATGGGAGGGATTTACCCTTTTATTGATCAGCTTCAAGGACTGACTGCAACCACGGAATACCAACCTCTGAACGCTGTGGAGGATCAGCTGTACCGGGGCCCACCGCACAGAACAGTATTTACTTCAGTGTTGCTCTGGTGCCCACTTAGTCCATCCTTTGTGTATGTTGCTTGTGAAGGTGGTTGGGTGGTGATGCTTCCACATGGTCTGAAGCTGTCTACTGGGTACACTGGCTCTGAGGCCTCTTGGGAGGCACAGGCCAAGCTAGTTTTTTCATTTGTTTGTTTGTTTTTAAGCTGATGTACTCTCAGTTTTTATTGCTGTCTTCTTAAAATTTCTTTGGATGGATAGCCTTAGAACCCAGAAGTCAGCAGGCAGCTCTCACAAGTCTGTACACAGGGATGGCTTTGTGCTGTGCTGTCATTCCCCAAAGAGATTGAATTTCCTGCAGTTTGATAACATATTTAAGTATGTAAAAGAAACTTCTGAAAACCAATTTCTGGCTTATCACTTTATTTTATTCATGTTCATTTTTATGCAAACTACTCCCATTCATTTGGGTTTTCTTCTACCATTAAAAGCCTGAAAACCCAAAGCCTGCATCTGAAGACAGTTGGTGGCAGTTCAGCTGTGCCCCTGCCTGGCTATCTTTTCCTTAGTCCTGCCAGGCAGTGGCAAAGTCCTCTTCTGTCAGGTGCCAACCTCTGTAAGTTGGTCCTGAACCTCACGGAGGTTTTATTTTTCCTATGTAACTACTGTCTATTCAAAGGTGCAATGGTTTTTTTTCTTAGTTCCATTGACCCACATGGCCAGATACCTAGTGGGCAATGTTTTCTTCATGCTCAATTACCTAGTTGGAAATTAAGCGCTCTCTAGCTGGTAACTGCATGATGGAGCAGAGAAAAGAGCTTGGTCTCTGCAGTCAGACAGACGGGTATGAATTTGCACTGATGCCAGCTGTGTGACCTTGGGCAAGTTATTTCCCATTTCAGTGTCTTGGTTTCCTCAGCAATAAAGCTGAGTGTTTGGTGTGGTGTAAAAATGAAAAGTAATATGCATTAAGGTAAAAACATGGCATATTTTCTCCAATAGGGTAGGTATTGCTTTACTGCTATTTCATGATGTGACTATAAGTCAAGGAGTATTGGCAGCCATCAGAAACTAGAAGAGGCAAGGAACAGACTTTCCCCTAGAACCTCCAGCAAGAAGATGGCCTGCTGATACCTTGATTTTTGACTTCTGGTCTCTGGAACTATGGGAAAATAAACATGTTGTTTAAAGCCACCCAGTTTGGACTAATTTGTTACAGTAGCCACAGACCACTCCCTCTAATATGCTACATTATCGACACTCATGATTTTAGACATCTAGATAAGGCTTTTTCCTTTAGATGCAGAAGAATGCTCTAAGAGGTACAGAAGATTATTCTTATCTCCGTGCTATCAGAAATTTATTGGGAATTTAAGCAAGAATGTGTCTATATAGTGAGCATTTTGCATGTGCTCACAACTGTATAAAGAAAGAAGTTTGAAGATATCTCCTTACTCTCAGAAGCTTCATGAAGTGGTTTACTCCTCAGTTGGAATGCCCCTTGGTCACATTTTTTCTGGTTTAGCTTATTTGAAAAAATTTGTTGACAGCATTCAACAAATCAAGAGGGAAAAGATAACTTTTTCCTCCTATGCTTGGTGAAATAAGGTACTTAACTGGTTCCTAGTGTATTATTTTTTCCTTCAATAACAATACTTTTAAATCTTTCAACCCAGAATTTTGTTCTAATGATAAAGAGTGTTTTCATTGTGGGATAGCAGTTAAATTTTTGAACATTAAATGCTGCTTGCAGAGCATGAATACAGTCCTGCATTTCAGAAATTCAGTTTTGTTTAGAGTAACTCAAAAAAAGAAATATAAAGTATTTTGGATTGACACGCTTCAGATTTGCTTTTAGTTGTGCAAAAATTAGGAAGGAACCCTATGGAAGTTTAGGAGAGGTTTGGTGGGGGGATGTCTGTGCTGTTAATAGGTGCGTACAATGTATGGGAACTATGTTTATGTTCACATGTATTAACTATGTGCACCTAAGAAGGCCGCTTGGCCAACAAGCTTGAAAGAAGCTTATTATTTGGCTTAGTGGGATTTCCTAAATATTATTTTAAAAAATCTCTTAATGGGAAATTGCAAATATGAACCCCCATATACTCATTGCCCAATTTCAACAACTAACTCTACCAGCTAGTCATATTACCATCCACTTCCTTCACTGAATTTTATTTTTATGTAAATCATCTCATTTTATTCTTAAATATTTCCATATGTATATATTTAAAAGACAGAGACTTTTAAATAGCATGAACTATCACAACAAAAATGTTTTTAATATCATCAAAGATCAAGTCAGTGTTCAACTTTCCCAATTGCCTCGTGTAAATTTATCTCTCATATAAATATATGTAAATTCAAATAAAGTACAATAACTTAAGTGAACTATAAAAATATATAAGGTATATTTCTTATAACATCTATATACATATATGTTTATGTGCAATTCTACTTAGAATCCAGGTAAGGCCTGCACAGGATAATTGATTGCTGATCTCTTAATTTCTTTAATTTATATTTACATACAGAAAAGTATACAACTTTAAGTGTACAGCTTAATGAATTTTCACAAAAGGAACACTTTTATGTAACCAGCACCCAGATCAAGAAATCAAACATTCCCAACTCCTCGGACGCTGCCTGTGGCCCTTCCATCAACACTCCCTTCCCCCAGGATAACCATTATTTTGATTTCTAGCACACAGTTTAGATTTACATATCTCGGAGCTTTATGTAAATACCGTCCTAGAGTATGCAGTATTTAGTGCTTGGCTACCTCTCAGTGTCGTTTGAGAGATTGATACACATATGTTGTTGCATGTAGCTATAGGTTGCTAGGACTTTTACCAGGTTTTGGTTATTGCAAATGGTGCTGTTGTGACCTTTCCGGGACATGTCTTTCGGTGTCTGTACCCACATATATCTGTGTGTATATACCAGGAACTTGGCTACCTCTCAGTGTCGTTTGAGAGATTGATACACGTATGTTGTTGCATGTAGCTATAGGTTGCTAGGACTTTTACCAGGTTTTGGTTATTGCAAATGGTGCTGTTGTGACCTTTCCGGGACATGTCTTTCGGTGTCTGTACCCACATATATCTGTGTGTATATACCAGGAACATGATTGCCAAGTCAAAGAGCATGTACCTCTTCAGCCTCAGTATATACTACCAAACAGATATGCAAAGGGTGATAACAATTATATTCTCATGTGTATAGAGTGCCACTTAGTCTACACATGTGGTCATTATTAGTTGTAAATTATTTAGTTGGGCAGGGAAGGTTACTGAAAGAATTTTTGCAGTGGAAAATTGACCAATGTAAGAAAACCAATTCTGTATCTTAGATATAGAGCTTAGAAAATACATCGTTATTTATCTTAATCTAAAACTCTAAGGAAATGGAATTTGGCCAGATTAAAGGGCATTTTCTCATTCTATATCTGAGAAATATTTGCTACTTATACAATAAAGTATCCAGCTCTTTGTTTATAACCAACTTCTGCATGTGTCCCCCTCTCACTGTGATGAAAACGTGCTTCCTTCAGGAAGAACCCTTAGAAACCTGGAACAGCATTAAGTGACTCCCAGGCTTGTCTTCTCAAAGCCAACTTGTGCTTAACCCAAGCACCCACGTTCCGCCTCCGAGTTGTCTGTGTCACTCCCCTGTGGAGCCCTCTTCAGTTTCTGCATTCCTCTGAAACCATGAAGATTAAAGAAAACTTGAAATTTGGGAAAAGATCATCACTACTCCGTTTATGGAGAAAACTTACCTTCTGGCCCTTGCATTTTGTACTTCTAGTAACAATTTTAAATAAAAGATAGTAGATGTCAAAATAATGGCATGTGTGGTGAGGTATCCAGCTGTAACCAGCTTTTGCCTGTAGCTAAAATATGTTCTCACTAATGCTTACTCTGTGCTCTTTCCTTTTGAATTTAGTTCTAATTCAAATGGATCCAAGTCTTTTCCTTTATAATTACTTTTTGTTCTTTCCTCATCTTTCTGTTGCTCTGTGTGTGCTCTCCTTTCTCCAGTGATGTCATCGGCTCTGGACACTAGCTATCCAGATGTACACCACGGTGTTAGGAAGAAGTTCGGATCAGTTTTAGGGTGACTCCTAGACCTTGCTCTCCACTTTATGCTATTGACTAGGTCTCTGGAACATGGGAAAGACCCATCTCCTTCAGTACTTAGGTACCTGTGTGATGTTTTTCAGTAATTAATAACCAATCACATTCTCTCTGTCTTGTTATATGACAAAACCAACAGCATTGTTCTTTGTTACACTCAGGCCTTTCTCTTTTCCTCTGTCACCTTCTGTTAATTTTTGAAAGTCTTGTTAAGGACAAAGCCTATCTTCAGTCAGTCTAGAGGAGCCCCTGCCAAGCTGTCAACAAAAAAGGAGAAACTAGTAGTTAAGAATCATTGAAGATGTTGTTGCTCGTGGTCAGAAGACAGTTCTCACTTGGTTTTTCTATTTCAAGAGAGTTTCCTAAGCTCAGAAAATCAGCCACATGAGAGAGATGCCAGGTGGTCCCTTTCTGGGACAGTAACAGGCTGTTTCTGTTCGTGAGACACTTCAGTGCCACAGAGCCTCCCAGTGCCTGCTCCCCAGCCTGAGCTCCTGGCACTTCCCAGGGATTCTGTGTGTAACGCAAACAGTCCCCGGACTTTGAGAGGTAAGTGCAAAGGTTCATTACAGGGTATAAAATCCAGGCTTTTCATAATCATTATGGTTTGCCTCAGAGATGCTGTGGGCCCAAGTGCAGGGCTCTGCCACTACCCGGGAGTCTCAACAGAGCCCTGCATTTTCATCTGACCCCGCAGTGGGTTCAAAAATGGATCTTTGCAAATTTAGGCTTTTTAAAAGTGTGAACCCTTCTCAAGCATTTTTGCTTCCTCCCAAAGAAGTGGGATCTGGCACCTTTTCTCACACCCCTTCCCTCTTTTGGGAATATAGAATGCTATGCCTTCTGCGCAAGAGTAGGACAAAGGATACTGCATATGGAGACTAACTCATTTATATTTTTATTGATTGATTTTTAGAGGGATGGAGGTGGAGAGAGAGAGAAAGAAAAAAAAAACCAATTAATTTGTTGTTCTACTTATTTATGCAACCATTCGTTGATCTTCTTGTATGACCTGGCCGGGAATCGAACCTACAACCTCAGTGTACCAGGATGATGCTCTAACCAACTGAACTACCCAACCAGTGCAGGAGGCTTCTTTTTCATATTAAATTAATGTTTGTTTTCAGATTGCAAACTGATCTGACCTAAGAAGTTGTTTGTTGTTAATGAAAACCTGAGTGATCATCTTGAAGGCAAAAATCAGTCTGTGTAGAAAAGTGAGGTTATATAGCACGAAGGTACTTCTGAGTGTGAATCCTTATCAATCAAAAGTATATTTCGGGAGGCGGCATGTGGGGAGAAGGTGTTTCTTTTCCATAAGCCTATTCAGAGGTGGTGACATGGGCAATTTGTGGATTTGAACTTCTTTTTGGTGATTAAAGTCGCTATAATATCACACATTCTTATCCAGTCACTGCATATTTACTATTACGTTGAACAGCCTCTCCTCAGCCTTCATATTTTATCAGTTTCTCCCCAAGAGTGAAGAGTGCTCTGTGCCTGAGAATGGAAGTTTTGTCTGTGGAAACATCATGTTTTGTGTAGCTGAGGCATGAATGATATTCTTCCTCCTGTTCCTCTCTTCTCACTGTAGTTGGCAGTGACTTTTTTTTTTTTTTTTGGTACTTGGTCTTTGCATGTCATTCTTGGGCATGTGTGCATCATGCCTCTTTGTCATTCTGTTGGAATTGTCTTGGATTTTCTCATTTGCTTCTCCATCACTACCTCTGTCACCACATCATGCTTCTCAGTCCCTGTTTTCTTTAAAGACCCATCTATGTGTTCCCTTCAGTGAGCCGTTCCCACCATGGCTGTCACTCCTGCCTGAGCATAGCCATAACTTCTTGTTCAAACCAGTTTTGTCCCAGCGAGTCAGAAAACTGTATTGTTTTGCTTTCTATATCAGAAGACCTATCTCACCTTGTTAATCAAGATTAGATTATTTGGAGAGACTTTTACTGATAGATGGGACCTTTTCCAATCTGTTAGTTAGTAAGTACTTGACTGTGATAGCAGCCTGCTATGACTTTTGCACTTTCTTAGGTTGTTACTTCTGGGCAATATCTCAGTTACTCGTATTATATAACTCACCGCCTTAAGTTAAAAGGCTTTAGCCTCCTGATCTGACTGGTAGCAATCCTGTTATATTCATTTAGATGTTCTTGCCTCCTTGGAATGGCTCATCCCTCCACATGTCCTCTGTATCCCATACCCTCTTACTTTCTCAAGGACTGTGCTCTTCCAGTTACCTTCCCTCCAGCCAGCTCTAGGAAACTCTAACCATAGGTGTACTTACATTCTTTCATACCTTCCATTTCAAAAATAACTCTGTCAGAACTCCAGACTTTCTGCCAGCCTATCCTCTTCACCTGCCGTCCCTGGAGAGATGTCTGCATTTGGTTTTGGACACTTGGTAATGCCCTCAAATTTGAGAATTATTTTTGTACCCAATAAATTGTGAGCCCTTGCAGGTACCATATCTTTCAAAATATTATCCATGGGTAGTTCCTTAATAAGCAGTCTGTAGAACTGTGGACCTCAGAGAGCACCAGGTCCATTGCCCTGATGACACCAATAGGAAACAGAATCTCCTCCAAGACTAGACTGTTTGCTAGTGATAGAATCGGGGCCGAGACTAAGGCTTCCTGGTTCCCATTATTTGTTCTCTTTCCACACTCACACAAGACCCCCCTTGCCTGCAAAATGGCCCGGAAGGTTTTCCAATATGCCTTCCATAAAGCAGTGGAGGATACTGTCCTAGGGAAAAAAAGATAGAGGAGAAGAAGAAGGTAAAGGGGACAAAGAGTGATCTAGAGAAAAGCAAAAAGATAACCCAAGAAGTTGACTGAGATTTTGTAAACAGAGGACCACAGGTTTTGATGACAGTTGGGTTTGGGGAAACAAGAAAAGAGCTTACATATTAAAAAAGAGAGGAGAGTAAAGGTAGGAAAGACTAGGATAGGACTGTACTGGATATGTGTTTGTGTTTCATGTGCTAAGTAGTCATAGTCTGATGAAACAACGAGAGTCCTGGGTTGAAGACCCTGGTTCAGAACTCTTCACTAACTTAATGGGGTAACCCCAGAGTCCTGGACAGGATCCGAAAGCTCCTTCTAGTTCCAGCATCTCTATCTTTGATCTGAATGTGACAAAATAAATGCCCAGTGCATTGTGGGCCAGTCAATAACCCTTGATTTTTCACTGGGGAAAACTCCTCCATGTTCTCTGTAGACTCCCCACACACGTGTGTGCATGGCTGATGGTGTGAGGGCTGTGCCACCATGATACGTTTAAAAATAACTTTTAATTGGAACTTTTTCCTTGGAGGTTTTAAAGCAAGAAGAATGCAGCTGTGTTTATCAACCTCTGCCCCAGAGCTGAGCCAGCCCTGCCCCACTGGGAGGCAGTTACGCTGTTGGCCGCTCCCGGTGGCGGTCAGCAGGCCGAGTCGGAGAAGGCGATGAGACCTGGGTGATGGCAGAACGCTGCAGGGCTCCTCCAGGTGTTACTCATCTTTGAATATGAAAAAAAAAATTTTCCAAGCAGTTTTCATTTGTTCTAAATTGACAGCTTTTGATGCACACTGTGGACCTCTTCTTGGGAAGGAAGCTGTATTTTGATGGACTAAAGAAAGATGGACAAAATAGAGGCCAAAAAAATTTCTGTTTGAAATTTGGTTGAGAGGGAAAATGAAGCATTTAATAAATTCATGTTGATTAATAAAAATAAAGCAACAAATGAATTTCAGTGACTGCATAAATAACTATTTTGAATCACCAAATGACAAGATTTTTTAAAAAATGAGAAATTATGTATTCATTCCAGTTCTTAGGTACTTCCAAGTCAAAGCTAAATCACGTACTGTTCAAAATTTTTAACGATTTATTTAAAGGTCAAAATGTAGGTATTGTACTAACCAGTGAAACCAATTTTTATTCCTTTCTGAATGTTATAATTCTGTTATATAGCAGTACATTTTATTAAATATATTCAGCTCAGTACTGATGAAAAAATGTTTTTGTTTTTGTTTTTTCTTTTTCGTTCATAGCAGTCAAGTTTTCAAATGTCCAGAACTAAACCTGGCAGTTTTCATTAAGTTTCCCTTTTAAACAAAGAATTCAGAATTTAATTACTTAAAGTCATAAGGAACATAAAACTAAAAGTTGTAAAAATTTCAGGTTTTGATTCCGATGGAACCTTTAGAATGAATCAGTTATCAGTTAGGATTCTGTTCAGCTGCATGTGAATAAACAGTGGCTTCCATAAATCAGAAATGTGTTTTCTCACCTCGCAGTCAGGACAGACATTGCTGCTCTTCTGCCCTTCAGCTTTGTCGGCCTTACCTGACTGGAATTGCCTTGCAGTTGCAAGAGAAATGGGCCACCTGCAGGGCGGAAGAAGCAGACCAACTTTCAGCAAGTTCTCCCAGAAACCCAGGTGACTTCCAGTGCATTTCATTGGCCAAGACTTAGTCTCATGGCCACCCTCAACTGTGAGTGAGGTTGAAAACACAGTGCTGCCCTCCCGTGACCCAAATCAGGGTTCTGTTAAGAAGAGAATGGATCTTGGGGGAGCTGCTAGCCGTGTTAGCCTCTGGAGAGTAAACATACACATCTTCTGCAAGGGTTTTCACCTTCGAAAGCTGATTTTTTAATTAAGATTTTTCTCTGACCCCTCTTTCACTTATTGTCTTCTCTGGTCATGTCATTTTCTCTTTACTGGTAAATGTACCTCTCTTGATTTTTCTGCTACAGAGCAATCAGTTTGAGAACCATTAAATATGCACCCAGGTATTGGTCTGTGGAATTGGGAATAGGCCAAAAGGGCGTGAGTCACCCCAGAATCCTTTGTGGAGATGCATGCTATTTGTGAGTAATTCACTTGCTCTTTTCATGGTCTCCACAGCATGACCTGGCCTCAGATCAGAGGTGGCTGTGTTCAATACTTGCTGAATAAAAGATCTAACAGTATGTGTGAGGCATGAAAGACAAGATAACTGGCCATTTGATTCTGGCCATTTCATTATTCTGGGGAGGAATGTGAGAGAATGCCATTTGTACATTGTGATGACAGGTGTCTGCAGGACACACCGTTTCCCACCCGGCATGACCCCTGAGGTTTCTTAAAGCGATAGGACTATGTATGGTGAAAATCACTGTAACCGCAGGGGAGCTTTTTCCCACGTTCATCTCCTCTTTCCCATCTTTACTCACTGAGCGTGAACCATTTCCAGATAGTCTGCTGATCTCACCGCCCCCCGCCTGCTCTGGGTGGGATTGTTGGCGATGTGTGTTTAGTTACCTAGCCTGCCTTGAGACACGGTTCTAATTTTCCCCTAGAGAGGATGAGGCTCAGATGGCACCACCAGTATGCCTTCGGTTTCGTTTTTACTGTCAAGGCCTCTGCTGGTGGAATCCAAAATGGTTCGAGACCTATTAGAAAAGAGTTGGTTCCTGGTTTTCTTCTGTTTATTCTCTTCCCCTTTATTTTCTTGTAGGAATTCTGTCAAACACCATCCTGCAGTCTCTCTGAATCATTGCTCTTTGCACGTTGACTGTTCCCACCACCACGTTTTCAGCCTCTCCTCCCTCAGCAGTTGATTTCTTCACAGTCTCAAGTTTCTCAAACACAGGATGAATCGAAGTAAACCCATCGCCCAGACAGACTTACCGTGGGGGAACTTGCGCCGATGTGCAAACGTCGTGCAGACGGCCGGCATTCGGTGGGCAGCTCCTGCACCTGCACTCACTGGGTCTTGGGAACTGGAGGAAGCATTACCCGACTCATTAATGTGCATTAGTCTATGGGATGCTTTCACACTGGTGGTCCCTGAGTTAAGTGAGTATGATTGCACTTGCTCGAACAGGAAGGAGCCTAGGAAGAGGAAGGACTGAGGCAGAAAAGGACAGACACCTTGGAGTAGGTATGAGGATGTGCCGGGAGCAGGGCTGCTGACTTAACCCTGAGAGAGAGAACAAACTGCTGGGCTAAATATTTAAGGCAATGAACCTGATGTAGCTTATGGATATAGGGTCTTCTCCCCGTTGGCTCCAGGACAAAAGTTAAAACTTTTTGTCCAACAGACTCACCCCCACCGCACACATACACACATACACAAACACACTTACATATAGACACTCTTTTCCCTACCCCCGTGTACAGCTTTCATGTCCGTGTCAGCCAGATTGATTAATCTGATGAACTTCTACGTTTTTCCATCTTCCTTTAATTGCATTTCCTGTTTCTTCATCCAACTGAATTTGATAGGTCCTTCCAGCCCCTCCTCACACGTTGACTGTCCTAGATGCCCCAGCCTGGGTGTCTGTTCTTCCTCTGTACTCTCGTCGTGTCCTCATGCCTCCTTGTCCTGGCCCTTATCGCAGTGCCCTGCAGTTCAGGTTTGCTTGTCTCCTCTCCCACTAGATGACAGGACTTTGAGGTTAGCAGCCGTAAGTTATTCAGCTTCATAAACACAGTGTCCAGCATGGTATCAAACAGAATGTGACCGCTCAGCACTATTATAGCAGAATTAATGGATAAAATCAGATACTGGCCCTGTTTTCAAATTTTAGAGTTGCATTTTTTAATCTCTCCAACTGACAGAACAGGCCCTACTTTACAAGTTTCTACACTATTACTTAGTTTGAATGTCTGTTTGGTGTTTGGGGTGGAGTGAGGTCGAATGGAGTGGGGGAAGTTGCTGTGACAAAAGAGAGGAAAAAATTGATTTTGGAAAAGCTTTGTATGCAGGTCAACAGGTCTCTGACATGCAGCAGCATAAAAATAGACCTGCAGTTCTTAGCAGTCTGCAGTCAGCCTACTTACTGAAAGTTCAAAAAAGAGGCTCCCAGCATCAGGCCAACGGAGCAATAAAGAAAAGCAGCTGAGGACAGATTCGGGATAAAGGGAAGATGAACATCATCTTAACCACAGGCAATACATATACTTCCTGGATTTTTCACCCGTAGAACCACTGTCTGGCCAGACGCCTTCAGTGTGATGTTGGTTTTGCGTAGTCACAATTCTGAACTGCAGTTTTGTTTTTTGCCTTGTCCATTTCAGCAATTATATTTCCCACTAAAGTTACCTGTGCCTCTGGGAAGGTATGAGTTTTGGAACTGAAACCATTCTTCTTCATTTCTTCTAAACACCAGATCCTGGCATTATTATCTTATACTGGGAACCATCCCAGTAAAAGTCATTCTTTTTACTCGGTTGTTCTGCTGTAGAACAACCCATCTGGATGGACAGGCAGGTCACTCCTCAGAATTAACCTGTATGGTTTACATCACTCTCTCAGCTTTAGAAAAACATGGATGTATCAGATATTTCAAAAAGAGAGCAAAATTTGGGGATTCAAGGCCAGGAGGTCGATAATGACATACCTTTTTAAGGTAGTGTGAAAGCAGGCAACAGAAGCCCTCTTTTTAAATGATGGAGATGGGGCTTCAATTTGCTATGTTCTATACAGGCCTGGAGATGTGCAGTCTGGCACTGCAGCTGCTAGCTATGTGTGGCTAGTGAACACTTGTAATTAAAATTAAGTTGTGCTGCAAGTCAAAAACATTATAGTAGAGTTTGGAGATTTAGTACAAAAAAAAAAGAATGTTAAATAAATCAGCAGGCTTTTTATATTTATTTCCTGTCACATGAAATAAAATATTAATGTCATCTGTTTCCTTTTCCTTTCTTTCTTTTAATCTTCACCCGAGGATATGTTTGTTGATTTCAGAGAGAGAAAGAAACATAGAAACATCAATGTGAGAGAGAAACGTTGATCGGCTGCCTCCTGTATGCACCCCAAACAGGGATTGAACCCGAAACCCAGGCATGTGCCCTGACCAGGGATTGAACCTGCAGCCTTTTGGCGTACAGGAGGATGCTCCAACCAGCTGAGACACTTGACCAGGGAGGGCCCTTTTACTCTTAATATAGCTGTTAGAGAAGAAATGTTGTCCACGCTTTATTTCTGCTGGGCAGTGCTAGTCTAGTCTTGTACTATTATGATACAGCACACGTGCAATATACATGGTAGGAATTTAATAAACATAGCTTGATAGCTTTGACTTAGAGATAATGTCCATCCCCAACAGTGGAACAACAGAAAATCACCAATTTCCTCTGTTCTGGTTAGCCCAACGAAGCTATAACTCTGAGGATAAGTGTACTTGCGTTATGTAACCTCATTTAATCAAACCTTTTGCTAAAATCTTTCATTTATCTGTGTTGTTTCCGGAGGAACCCATTGTCTTTCTGTTGCCTAACTGAGCATCTAGGGTTGGAATTTAAGGCTTCTCGAACTAGAATAGAAGTCAGGAAAATACTCAGACACCAAGAGCCAGAATTACACTTGTCCATATGGTCTGCTGCTGCAGCATTTCTGTTGCCTTGGCCACCAGATCACCACAAGGGGATCTAAATGTTATTAGGTAAATGCAGCAACACATCTTGGTATTTAGCTTGATCTAAACCAACCATACCTCTTTAGACACAGGCAAATACGTGCAACATGGTTGTTTCTTTTATATATATGCCGTTGCGATGTAATTTCTGCTTTTCAGTTCATTGTACTGACATAATTTTTTCAATTTTGGGTTTACAGCATTTTTCTCGCTGTCCAGAGTTGACCACTTAAGCGTTCATTTTGCCCTGGATATCATCACTACCCCTTTGCTACTCCGCCAACGTGGCTTACTTGAGTAACACTTGTTAAACAAGAGTTTGGTACAGAAGCTTGGCTAGACGATGTCTTCAGCCAGCAAAGTGACTTTTCTGATAGGAATGCCTGGCCATTGAGAACAAGACTTGACGCTTAGGGGTCTTGTGGAAGCTTGTGGGAGCGGGTCACCGTGGAGGTGCTTTCCGCTCCGTTCTCACAAAGGCCAAGCCTGGCTTGCCCCATTAGAAGCTAATAAACAATATTTAAAAATTTAAACACCATTTCTTTTATAATGATTTACTTTGTCTTAATTTTATTTTTCAGTTATAGTGGACATTCAACATTATTTTGTATTCATTTCAAGTAACCAGCATAATGGTTAGACTTACATACTTCATGAATTGTTCCCCCAGCTATCTGTAGCACCCATCTGATACCATACGTAGCTATTACAATATTGTTGGCCATCTCCCCTATGCTGTACTTTCCCGTGACTATTTTGTAACTACCAATTTTTCCTTCTTAATCCCTTCACCTTTTCCACCCCAATTCCCTCCCCTCTGGAAACCATCAGCCTGTTCTCTGTGTCTATGAGTCTGTTTTAATTTTCTTTGTCCATTTATTTTGTTCTTTAGATTTCACATATAAGTGAAATTATATGCTATTTGTTTTTCTCTAACTTATTTCACTTAGCATAATACTCTCGAAGTCCGCCCGGGCTGTTGCAAAGGGTAAGATTTCATTCTTTTTATGGCCGAGTAATAATCCGTTATACAAGGTCTGGCACAAATTATGCTCCTTTTTTATGACAAAATCTTTTATTACAAAATCATAAGCATGTAATTCTGTAACATAACAATACCACACTCAAGCACCCCATATGACATTTTAGGTGAAATGTTCAAATTAAAACTATAAAGTATTACACCCATATTATTACCCTACCAACTATACTCAAGCAGGCCTTACTTCTGCTGGGGCCTGGATATAAGTACCACATCTTCTTTAATCCACTCTTCTATTGATGGGCACTTGAGTTGCTTCCATTTCTTGGCTATTGTAAATAATGCTGTAATGAACATAGAGGGGCATATATCCTTTCAAGTTAGTGTTTTGGATTTCTTCAGCTATACGAGGTCTGTCTGGAAAAAGCCCAACC
>PVJD01013468.1:0-33876 GCA_004026545.1 Mormoops blainvillei
TTGTAGCAGTTACAACCTCTAGCCATTTCATTTTTCCACAAACAAAGGAATAATCTATTGATGTAGATTCAAATAGAGGCATAAACATTATTTTTTCCAACATATTCTCTTCTTGCTAAGAGCTGCAATTTGCCATTTCCCAGACAATCAATGTTGCAAAGAGGTCCCATACAAACTCATGAAGCCTGTTTAACCCATCGTGTGGCTGAGGTGCTATGGAAGAAGAGAGTGAGAATTAAACAGGGAAGGGGCAGGAAGGAAAAAGCGGTTCCCATAGAGCAGTAGTCATACGGAGGAAAAGTCCAAAAGGAATAACAAGTTCACTGGAGCCATATAATGAATTAATTAACATATTGGATTATCTGAGAACCCAACTACCAACTGTAATGTTTCCATGGGGGATGGATGTGAAATAATTTTCTGAAATTAAACCTGTTTTATATCACTTTTTGCTTAGAAAAAAATAAAAGGAAGAGCAGTAAAGGACAGTTATGGCTAATAAAAAAATCAAAGGAAGTCATTCACTCACCCCTTCTTAACGGAAATGCAGGCAAGTAAACCAGGTATTTGGTGTGCTAAATGCTCTAACAAAATGTGGGGTGACCTGGAGCACAAGGAGGGGCATGGACCTAAACTTGAGAGGTCATCAGAAAAGCTGTGTGGAATGATTTGAGGGGATTGAAAGAAGTTAAAGTGCAGACAAAAGATATTCTAGGCAAAAATAAAAAAACAAAAAACAAAATAATAGTTCTGGAGGCAAGAGAAATAATAGAGTCAAGAAAGACTCCCAGGTTTCTGCCCTTAGCTCCAGGGACATAGTAGTACCATTCATCAAGAAAGGAAACAAAGAAGAGGAAAACGTGAATTTAGCTATGGATGTGTGAGTCTGAGGTACCTGAGGAACACACAAGTGGTAGTATCTCAGGTTCAGGTAGATATCTGGAGTTGGGGCTCATGAGAGACTTCTGGGCTGGAGAGACAGATTTTTAAGCCATAGAGACAGTAATAGTAGGTTTTGCAGAAAACAAATCACCTCCCTCCCAACCTCAGGAGTGTACTGATGTGGAAAGGGTCTCTAGACAAGAACTCCAAAGAATAGGCAACAAAAACAGAATGGCCAAAACTGTTGGAGGAAAAACAGAAGATGCCACTGAAGCAAAATAAAAGGAGGACCTTAAGAGGACAAGCGTGATCAACAAAGGATGATCAAGGAAGATAAGGCCTGATAAGTATCACCTGGATTTAGTTACATGCGGGCCATCGGAAACTTCGGTGAGAGCAGTATAGCAGGAGACTGCAGGAGGGCAGAAACAGACTTGTGGTGGACTAAGTAGAGACAGGTAGGTAGACATTTCTCAAAGAGTGTGCTTGTAAAGGTGTGCTGGGGATAACATGTGTTGGGTGAGATATAGACTCGAGGGAGGGCTTCTGCTTCATTTGGCTTTATTTGCATACTCAAGCAAAGGAGCCAGCAAGAGAAGGGAAGAATATGGAGATACGAGAGAGGGGGATAATCAAGGAACTGAGGTCATTATAAAGGATGGGAAGAGTGGGATTCAGAGCTTAGGGAAAAGGGGTTAAGCTAAGATAAGGAGAGGACTGCAGTCTTCATTAGAGGAACAATATAAAATTTTTAAAAAGGATAGGTAGGATAGGTAAGATAATAAATTCACTGGAGTTGAGGGTGTTCTGTCTGATGACTTCTACTGTTTCTGTGCAGCAACAAATGAACCCATCAGCTGAGGAAAGGGGGGAGTGAGGCGCAGAGTGACTACACTGAGGAGGGTGGAGAGGAGAAAGGGCTGATTCTACGCCACGGGAAAGAATTGCTCAAAACACTGCCAAAAGCCTAATAAGGTTGGGTGTTTTTCACCATCAACTGGTAAAAGTACTGACTTGGTGTATGGGCTCTAAGCTCTAAGATTTATGGACTGGGAGAAAATGGAGAAGTGAAGAAACTGGGAGATCCTGTGAGATGAAAGAATACTTGCTGAGGGCAAAGATTAAGAGACCTGAAATAATGAGGAACTTAAGTTTAATATTATGAAAGTAGAGCAATTCCAGATGATGGCAAGATTCAAGGCTTGGACACTGGAGTAGGTGGCTGAAGCTGGTGGAGATAAGGATCACAGGCGTTGATTTGGTCACAGAAGTGAGCAGAAAAGTTATGATGAATGCCAAAATTAAAGTGTTTCAAAAGAAAAGACAGAGGAGGGGGCTTTCAGGAGGACATAAAACCAACATTTCCAATGGAATTGCAAATGGCCAAATTGGAAGGATTTCCAATGGACAAAGCTCTTTAAATAACAAATCAAAAATAGTATTGGATTATAGCACAAAAATAAAATAAATATCTATAAGTTTATACATGTATAAATGAGTAATTAAATAGGAAAGAAAAGGCAAATATTCCATAGAATAATTTTAAATAATAAATGTAGAAGAAATGAGGGAAACAGCAAATCACCACTGCAATCACCATAGGCGAATGCTAAAAGTTGTCTCCAAAACAGACAACTGTCCAAAACAGACAATTAAGGAGAAACAGAATATTTACATAGCCTCAAACTATATTTCCCAACAGATTTATTTATTACTGTGGTGATTTTAACGTGTGTCCAAATATTTTTCAATATTCCTCTCTCCAGGAAGTGGAGCTTGATTCTCCTTCCCTTAAGCATGGGTTAGGCTTAGTGATTCGCTTTTACCCAAGAGTATGAGAGGGGGGAAATAATAATTTCACAGTAGAGAGACTCATCAAACACTACCCTAAGCAAGTGATCAAGGTTTACATCACCAGCATGAAGTGCTGATGATATCATGCAACCCCTAGTATGATATGATGGGTGCCTCAGTTCTGTGGTAGCCTTCTTCAAATCCATAACCACAGTCTGATCATGAGAAACATCTGCCAAACCCAAACCAAAGGGTCTTGTACCAAACATCTGATTGGTAATCTTCCAAAGTGTCAAAGTTATGAGAAAGGAGAAAGACTGAAACAAGGAAAGACAGATTGGAGGAGACTAATGGGACATGGCAACTAAAGGCAATGTGGTACTGGATTGGATCTTAGAAAAAAGGCATTAGTGGAAAAATGGTGAAGTAAGTCCAAACAGTCTGTTGTTTGGTTAAATTGTGTTGCACCAATGCTAATTTTCTAGTTTTGATAAGTGTGTCAAGGTTAGACTAGAGGTTAACATCAGGGAAGCTGCCTGAGGGGTATATGGGAACTCTATGTACTTTGTTAAAATTGCTTTGTGAGTATGAATTCTTTCAAAATAAAAAACTTAAGAGAAAAGCTTTGATGAATAAGAATGAGTAGTTAGGAGGCCAGTATGTTATTAAGAGACAGAGGGTGTCATGAGAGTCAAAGCTGGGCAGCATGAGGATCACTGGAGCAGGAGGTTTTACAGAACGGTGAGGAGGAGCCATTCGGCACGGCACTATAGAGTAAAGGGCAGGTGCCAGGTTTTCATCTCTGCCTTAGAGCTTAACATTTATATGACGTGACGCTGTTGTTATGTCTGGAGGTCAAATAAAAATTAAGCAGTGTTCACAGCTTTCGGTAATTATCTGATCCAAGTATTATGTAGACCACTGGTCCTGATTAGAAAAGCCATCATCCTTGAAATCTGTCAGCATTATCAATTAGCTCCGTTCCATTATCCATGGCAGAACTACGCTATTTCCTGCTTCAAAGTTTGCAGCCCCCACAAACAGTTTTCTAAGTGATCTGAGAAAACCACAAGTCTAAGCTGTTTTGCCCAATAGAGATGACTGACATGTTTGGAACCTAGTGAATAATCAAGCTCTCTGCTCATCTTCCCAGGTTTTCCCACTTCCTACCAGGAGAGAAGGTTTTCTACAAAGTACTCTAAACATTAGGTCAAATCAGAAAAAAAAAGAAAGAAAGGATTTTTAAAAAATACATAAAGTTTGTTGAGTGCATGTAAAGTGTTCGAACTAGTAATAGATGTTTTTACATAAATTATCTCACTTGGATCATTTAGAAAATATAAATAAAAATATAAAATCAGAGACATTGGTAAATACTATTCACTGTGCTAATTTGAAAAAATAATAATGTATACTGCTCTAAATTTAAGACGTAGGAAAAGCAAATGTTGAAAGAATGGGAAGAAAAAAATTTAAGGTATTGACAAGTGGACTCCTACACAATAGCTTTAAATGTCTTTTAATTCAACCCATGCTTTATTTATTGTGGTTAAGTGCCATCTCACGATCGTGGCAGAATCAGAACTGCAAACAGAGAGCCGTGCAACAAGGGAGGATGGCAAAGGCGCACAGAGTGGACACCATTCAACACAGCCAGGAAACCAACTCAACTGTGCATTAATATTCACCACAAAGTTAAAAAAAAAAAAAGCCTCAACTTTAGAAGGGTCTCACTTGATCGATCAGTCTGACAAATACAACTAGAATTAAAATGTATGATGATAAATGAGTGAAAGATAGATGATAGAGACAGACATAGATATAAAATGATAATAAATATGTTCTAGGAACCAAATCTGAAACTTCAGCTAATAATATCCATTAGGTTAAAAAATGAAAAGAAGACCTACCCTATGACTAGTAATATTTGAGTGCTTAGGTAAACAATAGAAAAAAAACTGTAATAAAACAACATCACAGTTTTTTTTTTTACTGCTTGGCATTAGAGAAGCTTAAGGTGCTTTATATTTAATGTCAGTTTCACTCTCAGAGACTTAAGTTGGAATCAGCACCATGACTAAGTAAATTAATCTATTCAAGAGCAAAGCTGACTGGGCCAAATCAAATCCTGGTAGAGTGTTGTATGCAGCATAGAGGAGTTCTGGTGAAAATCTGGAAAGGCATGCTGAGATTGTCCTAAAAGACATTTTTTTTTCAGTAGGAAAACAAATCATAAACTAGAAACAAAAGAAAATGAATTTGAATAGATGGGAGATTTGTAGGCTTTACTTTACATGGTCCCTGACTAAAAACAGAAATTTTGATAACTATCACATTCAGGTTTTCCTAGTAATTGTCTCTAAAATTAAATGCAGTATTCTCACATAACTCTAAATTTAAGACAAATTTAGTAAAGTGTAGCATAGGGAATATAGTAAATAATATTGTGATAACTATGTATGGTGCCAGGTGGGTAATGGAAATATCAGGAGAACACTTTGTGAAGTATATGGTTGTCTAACCATTACGCTGAAACGAATACAAAATAATACTGAAAGTAAACTGTAATTGAAAAATAAAAAATTAAGACAAATTTAATACATATACTGGGCCATATAATTTATTGAAATAAAGGACATATCTACATTTTAATTTATTCTAGTTAATCAATAAACATGTTCAGACAATTTTGTTCACTTTTGATATTGTAATAACCAGAATTTTTTAAAAAATTGTATTGAAACACACATGTAGAGAAGTGCAGATATCTTTTTAATTTGTCTTCTTTTAAATAGACTTTATTTTTACTGTAGTTTTATGTACACAGCAATATTGAGCAGAAGGTACAAAGATTTCCCATAACCTACATTGGCATAGCCTCTCCCACCCCTTAACATCCTCCACCAGAAGGTACATTTGTTAAAGTCAGTGAACTACACTGACACGTCATGATTACCCAAAGTTCATAGCTTACATGAGGGTTCACTATTGGTGTACATTCCATGAATTTGGATAATTGTATAATAACATGTACTTGTCATTAAAGTAACATAGAGTATTTTCACTGACCTAAAAATCCTCTGTACTCCACTTATTCATTCCTCCCTCCCCGCAAACCCTGGCAACCACTGATATTTTTACTGTCCCATAGTTTGCCTTTTCCAGAATGTCACAAGGCTGGAATCATACAGTTTGTAGCCTTTTCAGATTGACTTCTTTAACTTAGTAATATGCATTTAAGCTACCTCCATGGCTTTTCATGGCTTCATAGTGCATTTCTTTTTAACACTGAATAATATTCCATTGTCTGGATGGACCACAATTTATTCACCTACAGAAGGACATCTTGATAGCTTACAAGTTTTGACAATTATGAATAAAGCTGCTGTACACATCTATGTGCAGGTTTCTGTGTGGACATAAGTTTTTAAATTTTGGTGATACGTACCAAAGAGTGTGAGCCCTGAATCATATGCTAAGAGTATATTTAGTTTTGTGAGAGATTGCCAACCTGTCTTCCAAAGTGTCTGTGCTATTCGCACTCCCGCCAACAATGAACGACAGTTCCTGTTGCTCCGCATCCTCTCCAGCTTTCGGTACTGTCGGCATTCTGGATTTTGGCTGATAGAGGTGCAGTGGTATTTCGTTGTTGCTTTAATTTGCATTCTGCTGATGACATATGATATGGAGCATAATTTTATATGCTTATTTGCCATCTGTTTATTTTCTTTGGTGAAGCGTCTGTTCAGGTCTTGGCCCATTAATTAATTGGGTTGTTTTCTTATGGTTGAGTTTTAAGAATTCTGTTTTATACTTTAGATAACTGTCCCTTATCAGAAGTGTCTTTTACAAATATTTTCCCCCGGCCTGTGTCTTGTCTTCTCATTCTCTTGACAAGTGTCTTTTGCAGAGTAGAATTTTAAAATTTTAATGAATTCCAACTTATCAATTCTAAAGTCACTGCCAGATCTGAAGTCATCTAGGATTTCTCCTATGTCATCTTCTAGGAGTTTTATCGTTTTGCATTTTACATTTGCGTCTATGATCCATTTTGAATGAATTGTTGTTGAGGGTGTAAGGTCTGTGTTTGGATTCTTTTTTTTTTTTTTTTGCATGTGGAGATCCAGTTGTTCCAGCATTATTTGTTGAAAAGACAATCTTTGCTCCATTATTATTTTGTCTTTGCTCTTTTTATCAAGATCAGGTGACTATATTTATGTGGTCATATATCTCAAATATAAAGGGTGGCAAATTTTCACACACTGAATATATCTCAATAATTATATTTTCAGTATTATAGACACATCCAACTAAAGGATAACTCTTCAGTTTTCCATATGCATGTTCAAATATTATCAAAAACATCTGTTGGTATTTTTATCCCTCATAAATAGGTAACCAATTTCATCTCTTCTGAATGTCTTTTCACTTATCAATTTTAAGAAGTTGGCTCCAATTGTAAGAAAATAAAATTATCTGGTAACCTGCAAATTTGAGACTGAGCATATTCCTTATTCTAGTTCATTAGGTTTCCCACCCAGTTCCAGATGGAGACTTGCTAATTTAAATGAGGTAAAACAGCTTTATTTCAGGCCTTCTGTCCTTTCTGCAAATCTGACACTAATGATGATTCCAAACATGTGGACCCTGAGATCCATTTGTAAGAAGGAACTACAAAGGAATGATGATCCTGTGGCTTTATCCACATTCCTTGTAGGTGCAAGAGAGACAGGATTTGCCAAGCTTGGGACTAATACAAAGTGAAATAAGCTCAACAGTAGTTGCTGAAACTTTCACAGTCTTCTCAAAGTAGTGGAGTTCGGAGCTGTAGGCAGTCCAAACTGTATCAGTGATGCTCCAGTCTCGGCAAATGTATCCTAAGCTCGTACTTCCTTACACCCACAGCACTGTACACGTATCCGTTCCAAGCCTGATGGGATGAAGCAAAATGAAAACTGCTCGTATAACTGAACAATCCAAGAGAAAATCTGACTTCAGGCACAGCTAGACCTCAGGGCCAAATCAAAGCCATCCAAATCTAGCTCCTGTCACCTCATCTCTGCATAAACACCAATCTCAGATAGGCTCTCTCATAGTAGTCTCAAGACAGCTCCTGGCAGTCAGAGGGCTCTACGTTTCTTCATTCATATCCAATAGAAAAGAGTCAGAGTTCTTGTCCCAGGGTTCCCTCCCAACCAAGAACTCATGTGTCTGTCTCATGGTCTCCAAACTGATCACGTGACCTTCTCTGAGCAAATCACTATAACCAGGTACATGCTCAACCCTAGATGGGCATCGAAACAATACTACTCATAAGCTCAAAGAAAAATGGGGATACAGCTATATTAGGAGGAGGAAAAATAAGTACTGTGAACCCAAAATACTTTAACATCCTCCATTAGTAAACGAGTCAATCACTAAGAGTTAGGGAACCTGGTTAATCTATAAAGACTTACACACAAGGTGACCAGCCTCATATCAGCATCACCTTCTTCTCGTGAAGGTGGACAGCCTTTCGCAACAGTGCCCCCCATCAAAAAAAAATCTTTAAGTGAAATGAAGAAAAGGGAAGCTTGATTTGTTTGGAATATTTTCACTGGACAGGTTAATCTGTGCAGAGCTGGGCTGACATGATTAACACATAAAGCACTAACTCCTATGATTTCATAAAGGTCGCCTATGGAAGCCAGAGCTGTGACCTTGAAAGGATTTGGCTGCTTATTGAAAAGTTCTGAAACGCTTCCATTGTGGCATAATGAGAAATAAAATGAGAACTCATACAGAGATAAAGGCTCCAGAACAGTAATACAACAGAACACATTCAGTAACATTGTTTATATTAAAATAAACCTGTTGGCAAAGCTGCCTGAGTGGGTGTGGAAGCCCAATGGGTTACGGCAGCCACCCAAAATGACTCATTCTGAGAACTTAGCAATTGCTCAAAAGGCAAACGCTCAGCAGGGGTTTTCTTCAAAGGTTAACCAGAAAACAGTGGGACCAAAGGCTAATCATATGGTTGTGGAAAATGTTAGCTTTTTCTTAAGGCCTATTCAGAAAAAAAGGCAAGTTTTCAAAAATCTATGCTAAATGTGCCATATTATAAATTAATGGGTAATCACAATAATATGCATGAAATCACACAGTGATTATAAAAGCAATGGGTTAAATTTCCTTCACTGTTTCTGGCACTCTCTCTGAAATTCCTTATCTACCAGGTCAGGAATGGCATTACCCTTTTATTACATGTATTGAATGAATAGATGCACGCATGCATGAACGAAGTTATTTAACTAATGATTGAACTTGGTAAATGTTCACACAGGGTTAATTTTCTATTATGAATGTATGTGCACAAGAGTTGGGAGTGTTTGCTTATTCTTGCAAAAAAAATTTTTGCTACATAAGCTAATTTCAGATTGCTTTACCAAGATATTTTTTAGTATGGTTATAATGCTTATATTTGAGCCATCCTAGCCAAAAAAGAGTCTTTGGACAAGTTAGAGAAGGTGTCCCTTGAGGATGGATATAGCTCCTTGGGCATGTGAGCTTGGTGAAAAGATGGAGCCCTGGTGTAAAGAAAAAAGGTGCCCCTTTCTCTGGAATACTTGGGGAAGTGGCAAGGAACTAGGCTGCATTTGCACCCTCACAACCACATCTTTGTTGAAAGCATAAGTGGTACAACCCTGGCTCAGCCATAAGAATGCCGAATAATTATAGAGAAAGGAGGAAAATCAGAACTTCCTTGCTATTTTGTTTTGTGGAGTTATTTTCCACAGGCTAGATTCTATTAATAAATGATATACTCAATAGTTGTACAAAACACCTAATAGAATATATTTAAATGTTAGAAATTCAAATTTCCCTCAAAGTGTTTTTCTCAATGTATTCTTTCTTATCAATGTGATTTTTCCTGAATGCCATGTGAATCAAATCATTAAAAGGGTCAAATATGTACTATATATAGTCACAGAGATTTTCTAGTCTAATCTTATGGAAATTTTTCAAATTAATATGTTATTGCTAACCCAAGGTTATTTTTTTCACTTCTTCTTTTGCATCATTGAAGTTTATTTTTGTTTCTTTTCCCTGTAACTTCCCAATAGCTATTGTGATCAACTAAAGTTGCCCCATTCTAAATTCTAAGAGATGGAATTCATTCAGAGCAGTGAAAATGGAGAAATAATGATAGAGAATGGTAATGGAACCTATTTTATCCTGAGGCAATAACAAAATGAATTTAATTTGCACATAAGGATTCTGATTTGCAGCCAAAGGACTAAAAAGATCCTTCTGTTTACTCTTCATTAGGAAAGTATACATGCTGCATTCTTTTCTGACTATCTTATAGCCATGAAATGAGCTTGCCCCCTCAGGTGCTGGGCTTTGTAAAGTGAGGCTTGTTCTGCATGTTGAAAGAGAAAGAAGTGGACTGTAAGCCAGCAGATCCAGTTTCATATTTCAGATTTTTTAAACAACTGTCCTCATTCTTGGCAAATCACTGTCTCTCAGTTTCATTAGCTGTAAGATGGAGGTTGGGCTAAAGAGGTGATTATGCTGATAATAGCAGCTATCATTTATTGACAGCCTACTATGCATAATGTACCCAGCACCGGGGTGAGCACTTGCAGTTATATTATCTCATTTACCTCTTAGAAGTCCTTTAGCATGAGTGATTTTACAGGAGAGAAGCTGCAGCTCGGATGGGTCAAACAACCTAGCACAGTCCTTGATAGAGCTGCAGGTATCAGAGCCAGGGTAGAACTAGAGGTCTCACTGAAAAGTCCATCTGGGATTGCTTCTTGCATATTTATAGGCTAACTGAAAAGCAATCTATAATGTGAATCTCAGACAACAGCTATCTGCAGGTTTTCCTTTTTCCACATACCTAAGTGCTTTAACGCCAGACTCAGACACCGAGTTTTCCAAAGCATTAGTGAAAAAGTAACATGACTACTCTCTTAGTGAGCATGCAAAGGGTAGCTCTCTGTAGACCTGGGAAATAGAAATTATAGCTGCCAAATCCACTGCTATGTCATATAATCAGGTATTTATATGTCTCATAATGCAGTCAGATTTCATTTTATACAACTTAAAAGTCAGCCAGAGAAAGTTAAATACCATATGATTTCACTTATATGTGAAATCTAATGAACAAAATAAACAAACAAAATAGAAACAGACTCATAGATACAGAGAACAGAGTGGCAGCTATCAGAGGGGACTGGGTGAATAATGTAAAAGGAACAGTAAGCAGTACAAATTGGTAGTTGCAGAATAGCCACAGAGATGTAGATTGCAGCATGGAAAATATAGTCAATACTGTTGAGAAAATGAGATATGGGGCTAGGTGGGTGCTTAGGGGAGCCGGGGGGCTAGAGTGCATAGTTTCCTGGCCACTTTTGCTGTACATCTGAAACTGGTGTGGAATGGTATTGAATGTAAACTATGCTTGAAAATAAATTTAAATTTAAAAAAGGAATTGATGTAACGCAAAGAAAACAACACGGGCTATAAAGTCAATTCCAAAAGAAGAATTCTAGAAACATTTTACGGAATGGTTCCATCATAAAACAACTGGATAGTCTCTGAAATGGCTACTCTAGCAGGAAGAGGTCTTTAAATGGATTGGTGTAAGCATGTTTTTTCAAATTTATCACATGACTTCAAAGACACGTGGATATATGGTAAGTGCTTATTTATTCACTCATTCACTCAACATAATGTATGGAGTGCTTATTGTTCTGGACACTAGAGATATAACATCAACCAAGATAGAAATGGTCTCTGATTGACTTCATGGAACACGGAGAGACAGAAAATAAACAAGCAAATAAATACACAAAATAACTACAAATTGGAATAATTGCAGCAAAGAAAATTAGATGTTGTTTGAGGGAAAATTTAATGAAGAAGACAGTCCATTTCAGCTGGGGCAGTTAGGAAAGGCTTTTTTGAAATTTGAAGAATGAGAAGAAGTCAAACATAAGAAGAGCCAGGCTTACAAAGGCCATGAGGCAGAAAAGTTTGAGAAGTTTTAGAAACTGTGTGTGGTTGGTGTCTAAGAAACTAGGGGTTGAAATCCACAGCTAACATCACGCTTAATGGTGAAAGACTATTTTTTGAACCTGTATGAGATGATAGGTGTTAACTAAACTTATTGTAGTGATTACTTCACAATATATGGAAATCAAATTATTATTCTTTATACCTTACAGAGTGTTGTATGTTCATTATATCTCAGTAAGCGTGGCAGTGGTGGAGACAAAAACTGCGCTTCTACTGGGAAAAAAATGGTGAAAAACTGAAAGATTTCCCCTTAAAATCAGGAGCAAAACAAAGATGTTGGCTCTCACCGCTTTTATCCAACATAGATTCTTAGACAATAAATAAATAAATAAATAAATAAATAAATAAATAAAATAAAATAAAAGGCATCCAGATTGAAAAGGAAGAAAAGTAAAGTTATCTCTATTTGAAGATGACATGATCTTGTACATAGAAAATCCTAAGGTGTCCACAGTGGGGAAAAAAGCCCCCCCAGACTATCAGAGATAATAAAAGGGTACACAAAAGTTGCAGGATATAAGATCGATATACAAAAGTCAATTATATTTCTATATGTTTTCAATAAGCAATCTGAAAATAAAATTAAGAAAATATTCATTTATAAAAGCATGAAAAGAAATGAAAAATTTAGGAATAAATTTAACAAAAAATTGCAAAACTTGTACATTAAAAACTAAGAAACATTATTGAAAGATATTAAGGAAAATCTAAACAAATAGGAAGACATCACATATTGCAAGGAAACATTAAAAGACTTAATAATGTTAAGGAATTTATTAATAGATTCAAGGCAATTTCTATTAAAACCTTAGGTGCTATTGTTTTCTTCAGAAACTGATAAGTTGATCTCACAATTCATAGGGAAATGCCAAGGAACCAGAATGGTCACAACAACCTTGAAAAAGAACAAGCAGGACTCACAGTCCCTATTTGAAGAACTTATTACAAAGACACAGTAATCAAGATCATGTAGTATTAACATAGGGTAGACTTACAGATTAATGGAATTAATTTGAGAGTCCAGAAATCAATCTATGTTTCTGTAATCAACTGATTTTAACAAGAGTGCCAAGGTCATTGAATGGGGAAATAATAGTCTTATCACGAAATCATGCTGGGATAACTTAATGTCCACATGTAAAAGAATAAAATGGAACCCCTTCCTTACGCCATATGCAAATATTAACCCATAATGAATCAAAGATCTAAATGTAAGAGCTAAACAACAAAACTTTTAAAAGAAAACACAGGTTTAAATCTTCATTATCTTGGATTGGGCAATGGTTGCCTAGATATGACACCAAAAGCACAAACCACAATAAATAGATAGATAGATAGATAGATAGATAGATAGATAGATAGATGATAGATAGATAGATCTTTATCAAAATTATGAATATTTGTTCCTCAAGAAAGGAAAACGACAATCCACAGAAGGAGAAAAATATTTGCAAATTTTATCTGATAAGGATTTGATAAGGAATTTGTATCTAGGACATATAAAGAACTCTTTCGAATCATTAATAAAAAGACAATCCAATTTTTTAAATGGACAAATGTTCTGAATTGACATGTCTCCTAAAAAGATATACAAAGGGCCAATAAGCCCATGAAAATACGAGGGGGGGTGCAAAAAAACCAGAATTTATTTATAAAAAATCGTATATTTATTCTTACATGTTTAAATGTCAGTCACCTTCAAAGTGCTCTCTCTGTTTGATGCAATACACCAATCAAGACTTTTTTCCGCTGCTCAAAACAGTTTTTGAACTTGTTGATTTTGATGTCTTTCAGTGCTTCTGCGGGGTTTTTTTTTCACCTCTTCCACATTGGCAAAGTGTTTCCCTTTGAGGACTTTTTTCATCTGGAAAAACAAAAGTAACTCAGTGTAAAATCAGATAAATAAGGAGGGTGGGGCATGGGGGTCATGCTAATTTTGGTCAAAAACTGCTGAACACTCAGTGCTGTGTGGGCAGGCACACTCATAAATTGCCCATCATGAAATGGGCAAATACATTGAAAGAATCTTCAAAAAAAATTCACTGAAGCTGAACTCAGCCTCTCACAACTATGCAGCTGGTACACTGACACAGATGGGTTCCTAGAACACTCACCTAGTTGGGGAAGCCTGTACTACAAGGGGCCCACCCTCCAGAAGATAATTCCATATTGGGGGGTGGGTCCCCCCTTGTATGTTCAACATCGTCAGCCATTAGGGAACACAAATTAAACCCACAATAAGAAAGTATTTCCCACAATAATGGCTGTAATAAAAAAGACAGGTAGTGATAGTGTTGGCAAGGATGTGGAGAAACTGGAACCTATACACAGATGGTAGGAATATAAAATGGTACATCTGCTTTGGAAAACAATTTGGCAGTTCTTTGAAAGGTTAACTGTAGAATTACCATAGAACCCAATAAATCTACCCCTAGGTATATATCAAAGAGAAATAAAAATACTTTACATGTCCACACAAAAACTTGTACAGGAATGCTCTCAGCAGCACTATTCATAACAGCTGAAAAGTAGAGACAACTCAAATATCTCGTAACTGGTGAATGGATACGTAACATGTAATACATCTACACAATGGAGTTTTATTCAGCAATGTAGAGGAATGAAGTACTGAAACATGCTACGATATGGATGAATTTTGAAAACATTATGCTGAGAGAAGCCAGTCACAAAAATTACATATTGCATCATCCAATTCCATTTATATAAAAGATACAGAAGAGAAAAGTCTATGGAGATAGAAAATTGATTAGTGGTTGCTTAGGGCTGAGAGTGTTGGGGAAATTAAGGGTGATTGCTAAAGGATACAGAGTTTTCTTTTAGAGAGGAGTGATGAAAATTTCCTAAAATTGATTGTAGTGAAGGTGGCATAATTCTCTGAATACACTAAAGTCCATTGAATTGTATACTTTAGATGACTAAATTGTATGAGATGTAAATTATAACTCAATAATGTAATAAGAAAAAATGCAGAGGAGAAAAAAGAGATAAGGGGTAGTAATAAAGTTGGAGATGTAGACACATACGAGAGCTTGGAGGGCTTTTTGGCCATATTATGAAACTAGGATTTAATACTAAGGACAGAAAGAAGCCACAGAAGGAGTTTAAGGAGAGGGATGATATATGACTGACAGTTTTGAAAGTTTGGTCTGGCGGCTCTCTAGAGAATCTCTTAGAGGGGCAAAAGTGGAAGCAGAGAGAGCAGTAGAATACTATAGTAGAAGCCTAGGTAAGACAGGACAGTTATTTGAATTAGGAGATATTGCAAGAAAGATGGAGAGAAACAGATGGATTTGCAAGACATTTTGGAGATAGAACATTCATGCGTATATACAAGGTCTATGCAGAAGGTATCCAGCCATGTAATATGAAAAATAGAGACATTTATTGGAGGAGATGAAAGATACAAGAAACCTTGTACATAGGATAATGAAGCTTCAGTCCCCTTCAAAGTAGGTACCTTGGGACCTTACACAGCTCTCCCAATTGCCATCAGCTGCCCTGTCATATTTTTCTTAATCTCATCAATGGTCTGAAATCTCTTTCTTTTCAAAGGTCATTTTAGTATTGGGAAAAGCCAGGAGTCACAGGGCACCAGATCTGGGCTGTAGGGGGGCTGAGTCGCCTGGGTGATTTGGTATTTCACCAAAAAAGTGTGCACAAGATGTAATGTATGAGTGGGTGTGTTGTCATGATGAAGCTGCCAATCACCAGTTGCCTATAGCTGCAGCCTTCTGAATCATCCAAATAGTTTCCATGGTCGAAGCTTAACACAAAATCTGATGCAGATTGATTGCTCTACTCACTCAGTCATTTTGAGTGCAATGGTCACACAGTACACATGCTCACTTAAGAGTGTCTACCACCACTACCGACAAATACAGTGAAGGTGTTATTGTTCAGGCATTCACATTCCAATCCACTCTTCTTGGCTGCCAGGTTACGTCAGTATTGCACAAACCACACCTGGCAGCCAAGAATGCGCACACACACACACACACACACACACACACACGTACAGAGAGAGAGGGGGTAGGGTCTTTTATATTTTAATATCACAACATCAAACACAAATAAATACATATAATTTAAGTGAAATAAAAAGCAAGTATTTGTAGAAAAGTTGTTTTAGCTTAAAATATAATGTTTGATATTTAAGTAAGGACCTGTAATGGAGTAGAAAATTTGGTTGAACTTTCAATTCATTTAACTCTATTAATTTAATAAAATCATTTTCTATAAAGAATTTCTATATTACTAAAATTGTATCCAGTTTTAAAATTTTGAGATGGAATTAAAGTCACAAAATATAAAAAGTATTTGTTAAGTTATAAGTCCTAATTTGGTAATTCTAACTGTATATCATAGACGCTCACAGAATTTCAAGGGTAGGGGGATCTTAAAAGTCACTAATGTAGTCCAATGACCCTGCCATCCAATGATGAAATTTTTTCTATAACATCCCTGACAGGCAGTCAGCCAGATCTGCTTTTCTGTCAATGCTTAATATTATTAATCACGAGATACTGGAATTTTTACACCTCCAAAGACTTACTTTAGACATTAACAGCTTTAGTGAATGCTTTAAAACATAACCATTTTGAAGTTATACTATACAAAAATACTAAAACAAATTAATATTTAAATAAATTATTTTTACAAATAATTTTGTGAAATGTTTCTTAATTCATTTTTATCTTTACATGTAAAGAAAGTAATTATCTCAATAAAGTCAAGAATCAGTTTCTTCTCTATTAGATAAACAGAGGATTCCTAAGAAGTTTATATATGGCTACTAGCAAAAATTTACTACTGAATCTAAACCAAAATGAACGAATCAGATATCCAGCAACTACAGCAATTGCAGATTGATCTGACAATGCTGAGGAATGCATTTTACCATGCAAATAAATCTTACAAATAACCTTTTGTTATAATCAATTCATAGGAATGTATCTTAAAACATTTCTCACTAAAATCTTTCTAAATCTGTCTAAGGTGTTATAGACTTCATTATATAGCAAACAGATGAACATAATTTAAAAGCTATTGATGAATCAGGACCATTATTTTAAAATTCCATATAATGATGCTAGTGAAGTAAGTAAAAGTTAGCTTGCCTACCCATTAAATGTTTCCACAGAAAACAGTGGATGGACTTTACTACTACATTAGGTGTCCTACAGAAGTGGTCTTTTTTCCTTTTAGACAGCCTCAAGGGAAAACTTTTTGTGCCCCCATTATTTCAAGGCTTTTCATTCCGATTTACCCCATAGTTGTATGCTCCTCAGATTCACTGCAAAAATATCCTACCTATAAAAAGTGTTTCTTCCTTGTAATGGAGGTTCACCTTTGAGTTAGGGCTTTTAGCTGCAAGCAACAGTAACTTTAGCCAATTAATCAAAACAAGTACTTCATTAAAGAGATATTGGAAGGCTTACAGTATTGCTAGGAGGACTAATGGTTAGGACTAGGAGGACTAGGTTTAAGACTGATTCCAGGATAAAGGACTAAGACCACTTTGCAAAACTGACAAGCTGAAAAATTTCCACTTCTGCTTGTTGTCCTACTACTGTCATTCACATACTCCAATATTCCAATAATTTCCTGCCAGCACAGGGTCTTTTATATTTTGATACCACAGCATCAAACATATAGTAAATAGTCAATACTCTTTTATTCACTCAACAAATATGTATTGAACATTTATTATGCTTCTTGAATTGAATTAAAAACCCTCTAGTATCCTTATATATATGGACAGATTCTACTTTTTTTTATTAATATATACTACATGTTTAAGCACAAAGTACTGCACTAACACAAATGATGTAAGATTCTCATGTTCCTTATGAACTAAGAATTGAATTGAATTTGACAACAAGTAGTCCAGACTAAAATCAATGTATATCTGAAATGCATGCATTAGCTGTAGCTTAATATAAATTGCCTAAGATAGTGGGAAAAACTACAATGTAAATTAGTATAAGGCCCAATTAAACTAGTAGCATCACCATTGTAGTATCCTAACCTGGTATGCATGAACAGTTGCACTCAGATTAGAAAAGCTTGGTGCATAGGTAACATTTTATAATTGCTCAATCAATGCTAAGTTCAGCTAACTGCTCTGGATAAAAATGAAGCTGCAAGTGTTGATAGAGATACATTCATTTTTTTTTCAACTTAAGCTTGAGCTGTTCATTATAAAGTTGTATTATTTTGCAAACAACGAAGGCTTAGGATCTTCATACATATAAATCACTCAGATGCAAGATAGAAAACTAAATGGATTCAGATATGAGTCACTTGGAGGTCTGTATAGAGAATGAGTACCCCTAAGTAAGAACCCCTAGGTGCAGAAGCTCTGGTCAAATTAGCTGCTGCTAGGGTATGAAAAAAAGGAAATCATTATCCTGTCTGCACCAGTGTGCCCTTGTCCTCTGGCTAGAGGTTTCTGACCAACAATTCCTGATCTTATGGGGCAACGCAGGGGAACGCTTTTTCCCTTCTGCTTCAGGCTCTGTCATATGGCTTGGCACAGCACTGCCTGGTTCATCATACTCTCAAGTTCAACTGTGAAACAAAACTATAAGTTGAACTGCATGAAATTAATGCTTTTGTAGATCCAAAAGGACCAATTATCAGTAATTTCATATGATTCGATCTAACCCTCATACTTCAGATCCACTTGATTTAATCAGTGCTAGCATTTCATAAAATTTTAATTTTTGTGCCTGACACTGTGTCATAACCTGTACTTTTAATAATGCAAAAAAAAAAAAAAAAGAGCCCTGGGAAAGTTCAAGTGCCAAGTAGTTAGGTCAAAACTTAAGACTAGAACCAAAGTCTTCTGATGGCCAGTTCCATGAGCTTTTCATGATACTAGGATGCTTCTATGCTAGAACTCCTAATGCTTTGGCCAATATTACATTTTTGAATATTTTGAATAATTCATCAACATACTTAAAATGTGAGGTTTCACCTTAAAATCTGGATTGCCAGCTTCTCTTTAAAAAGAAAATGTCTTGGGTTCAGGCCAGGATTGCAGTGAGGCAAAGGAGGTACTCTCCAGACACAAAGTTTCAAGGGATGCCAAAAAAAATTTAGTATTCAAGAAAAATACTATTTTGATGCAGGTTTTAAAGAATCAAAATCAATACAAAAAGATCCATGGTGAATAAAAAGTCAATTATGAAATGAAGATAGGCTTTTTAAAATTTGTTTTACAGTCCTCTGTTATTGTGCGATGGGAATAGTCATTTCCAATCAGCCCTCTGTTCTGGTGTCACTTGCCCGTCAAGTCGCCTTCCCACTAGGCAGATATGTAAGCTGACAATTATCTGCAAACTAATTGAGCAACAGAGGGCTTTACATACAGTTGTGTTTTTTATTGTAGATCTTTTAATAAATTTTACTCTTATTCAAAATATGGAAAGATATTTTGGTAAGTGCACATAGAGATACACACTTTTCCTTTTGCTTCAGGGTCCAATATGGCTTTGCATGGTAGTGCCTGCAACAAAAAGGTGATGCCCAGTAGGAACAGAGCCTTTGGCCAGAGATATATGAGTACTTTTCAGGCAGCATAGTCTCCATTCAACCCTCTTCACTAGGCCTCCTTTGCTTTTCTTCTGCTATCTTTTAAAGGTTAGCAAGCCCCAGCATTCAAAGCTGAGCGCTTTTCTCTCCCCTAGATAATATCCAGAGATTAAAATTATGTATTTAGATGCCATCTATATGCCAGTAACCCTCAGGTATATGTGTCCAATCATGTGACCTTTCCTCTCATTTATATATACCACTGCCTACTAGAATGATGAATAGGATCATAAATTTGACCTATTCAAAACATAAAAGCTTTTTATTTCCCCCCCTAACTTGTTTCTCTTCTAGTCTTCTCTATCTCAGTAAAGGATACCGCCATCCTCCTAGTTGAGATCAAACATTTAGAAGTCCACTTTATCTTATCTCTCCATCCCATACCTTTAACTCTTAAGAAGTACTATTAACTCTTTTTTTTTTTTTGCAAAATCTCAAATCTACTCACTTTTTCCATTTCTATTGCTACTATCATAGTCCAAGATATCACACCATCTCTCTTTCTGACTGTTGTTGCAAAGCCTGTTAGTTGATCTTTCTGTCTTAACTTTGTACTCCATCTCCCTCTCCATTCCATTTTCCATTTAACAGCCAAACTGATCTGTATAGACTATAAATCACATTATGTTACTACCCTGCTTAAAAACCTTAGTGTCTTTCTGTTACAATTAGACTAAAATACATACTCCTTACTATGACCTACAAAGCATGTAATATGCATCAACCCATTCCAACTACGCTGGCATCTATATTCTCAGACACACTCCAGGCACAAGCCCTCCTGAAGATCTTTTATATTCTCTTGGCCTGAAATGCTCTTTCCATGAGCGTTACAAGGCCGGTTTCTTCTCATCATTTCAGATCTTAGCTCACGTATCACCTCTCCAAAGAGGCGTCTCTGATCAGCCTGTCTATAGTAGATCCTTTGGTCACTCTTCCTCATATCACCCCTAATCTTGTGAAATTACCCCATTTGTTCCCTTGTTTATTACAATATATTCTTTCCTCATGTGGAGTTCAATGATATACTCTCAGCATCTAGACACACATACTCAATAAGTATTTGCTGAATGAAGGCCTAGTTCCATGAATGAATAAATGAGACGAACCATACCTCAAACAGACCTTCATAGGAGTATTAGCTATTATAAGCTAGCTAAAGAAACATCCAAATTAATTTTCTCTCCAGAAACACAATGCTTGCTTTTGTCTTGTTTTGTTTTGATTTGATTTCTGTGAACATCTTTGAGTGTATTTTATGTGTCCTCATGCCTGCATCCCTGCTCTTTATCCTGTCATTTGCAGGGGTGTCCAACCCACGGCCCACTGGCCGCATGCAGCCCAGGGTGGCTATGAATGAGGACCAACACAAAAATCATTAATTTACTTAAAACCTTTATTTTGCTCATCAGTTTTCATTAGTGTTTGTGTATTTAATGTGTGGCCCAAGACAACTCTTCCAGTGCGGCTCAGAATTGCCAAAAGGTTGGACATTCCTGCCTGAGTTTAAATAGTTGTTGGACATTTGGTTTATTTCCACTTTTTAGTTATATGAATGGTGTTGCTTTGACCATTCATATACAAGTTTTTGTGTAGACATGTGCTTTCATTTCTCTTGGGAATACACCTAGAAGTGGAAAAGCTGGGTCTAATGGTAACTCTATGTTTAATCTCCAGAAAAACTGCCAAACTATTTCTCACATTTGCTGCACCGTTTTATATTCCCACCAGCTGTGTATGAGGGTTCCAATCTCTCCATGTCCTCACCAGCATGTCTTTTTTATTATAGCCATCTTAGTAGTTGTGAAGTGGTATATCACTATAGGTTTAATTTTTCTCTGATGGCTAATGATGTTGTACTTCTTTTCATGTGTGTATTGGCCATTAGTATATCTTATTTGAAGAAATGTCTATTCGGATCCTTTGCTCAGTTTCAAATTGGATTGCCCTTTTATTGTTGATTATAGTATTTTATATATTCTTGATACAAGGACCTTATCAGATAAATGATTTGTAAATATTTTCTCCTACTCTTTTATCTTTTTACTTTCTTTATCATGTCCTTGGAGGCACTTTTTTTTGGAGAGGGGGGCTCTGATGGTGTAATGATCTATTTTTTTTTTCTTTTGTGGAAGCGCTTTTGATGATATGGTTGACCAACCATTGTTTAATCCAAGGTCATGATGATTTATTTACACCTATGATTTTTCTTAAAATTTTGTAGTTTTAGCTATGACATTTAGGTCTTTGATCCACTGTAAGTTAATCTTTGAATGAACTACAAAAAGTAGTGTAAGATGAGGTTGCAACTTCACTTTTGCAGGTGGATGTCCAGTAGTCCCAGCACCATTTGTTCAAAAAATCATTCTTCCCTATTGAGTGATCTTTGTACCATCATAATCAATATCATGAGTCTTAAATAATAAAATACCAAGTTATGATGTTATAATGGTAATACTATACCCATTTGTTTCTGCTATTTAAAATTCTTTAAATAATCTTTTCATATTTAGGATACTTGAAAAAATTTTAGAAGCAGTTTTCATTTTAAACTATCTTAATATTCAGCTTGATGCAGTTGTATTCCAGCCTGAGGAAACTGTTTTGTAGAAAAAAACTTTTTAATAGAAATTGATGCTAGATTTTTATAAATTACAATATTTCTACTAAATATAAGAGAAACCTAACTGGCTTAAATAAAAATAAAAGTTATTATTTCATACAAGACAAAGCCCCTGAGATAGTTAATTTACTGGCACAGTAAGGAATGTGGACAACATCCAGGAAAAGCCTATTCTCCAGTATCCTCTTCAGATGTACCCAGAGTGGTGGTAAAAAGATGGAAAACAGGGTGATGGTAAAGGGTGATGAAAACAAAGATAAGCAAAGAGCCACAGAAAAAAATGTATTGAGGAGCAACTGCCAGAAAGAAGCAGAGACTAATCAAGGGATATTGCTCACCCCCAGGGCAAGAAGCCCTTGCAAAGTCTGTAGGATCGCAGGATGTGATGACACAGCTAATGACTGCTATGTCTCCCTTTCAGAAATGGGAGTACTTATTGCAGCTTATTGCAGTTATCCATCCCTACCATCTTTGTATATTGGATGTATGCAAAATACATAATTTACTTTTTGTTGTTCATAATTTCCTGGAGCAAGAGGAATCTCATCATATTTTATGAACTATCATGATACCCTGAATTTTGAGCCTGATACTGTAATTGGATGGGACTATAGAGTTGTCTATGTTGGGTATGGAATAAGTATATTTTGCATGTAGAAGGGAAGGAAGTGGATATTTATGACAAAGATAGAGTAGTAAATTACATTGTATTATTGTTCAAAATACTTAGTACTTCTTCCTGAAGGAAAATGTACAACCCTGCCCACTGACATCAAGCTTTGCCATATTATTTCCTTTTGTCAATAAAATATCAGAAGCCAGATATACCACTTCCAAGTAGAAGTTTTAAGAGTCATTGCATGATTCTACTACATTCCTTATTTTCCTCTACCATGAGATTGGCTATATTCCAGGTAGAAACTGTGCCCTCAGCATGGGTTCCAGAATGAAAACATCAAACTGAGTGGCAGCTGACCAATGTAAGAGACGTTACAATATGCACCCCTATGTTCATTGCAGCATTATTCTCGGTGGCGAAGACATAAAAACAACTGAAGTATCCCTCAATAGATTACTGACAAAGAAGATGTGGTACATACATACAATGGAATATTACTAAGCCAAAGGGAAAGATGAAATATTGCCATTTGCAACAACATAGATGAATATTGAGAATATCACTATAAGTGAAATAAGTCAACAGAAAAAGTGAAGGACCATATGATTTCACTCATATGTGGTATATAAAACTGAAGGCAACAAATGAGCAAACAAGACAAACAAAAACTCATAGACACAGAAAACAGTATGGTGGTTACCAGAAGGAAGGAGGGGTGTGGGGAAGGAAAGGGTAGAGGGTGTTAAATGTACGGTGATGGAAGGAGATTTGATTCTGGGTGGTGAGCACACAATGTAATATATAGATAATGTATCACAGAACCATAGAGTTGAAACTTAAATAATTTTATTAACCGATGTCACACCAATAAATTTAATAAAAATTAAAAATGAACTAAAAATGTTACAAGACCATGAAAAAAACCTTCATTGTTTTAAGCATCTGCGATTCTGGGATTGTTTTGTTACGGCAGCATAAATACCCTCAGCTGACAAAAGCAATGACTTTTTTACAAGTATTTCTGGTTTTCTGGTTCTTTAAATATATCTGAAGAGGCCATAATATAAAAAGGAGCACTTTTTTATACTTAATTAATTTCAATGTCTAAAATGTTAGAAAAAGACATTTTAAGGCAAGGCCTGGCACAATTCTTACTTGCCAATCTAAATCTACATAAATTACTATCATTTTTCCTACTTAAATATTTGTAAGGTTTTAACATCTGAATAAATGGTGCTATTATTCCAATATTCAACTAGAGAACTTACAGTTCCCAATACACACATTTAAAATTTACATTATAATGCACAAGCCCTGTATGCTATACTTATTCATATTTGCCTAAGTATTTCCAAATTAAAATAATTTGTTACAGATAAAAGGCCAAAAATGCATCCTTGGGGTTTCTTATGTAGAAATGGTTTTTAATATCCTATATTGAATATGTTTTATACACCAAAGAATCTTCTAAGTTAAAGTCATTCAGTTCTCATCATGTTGCAAAGAAGTTCAACTATTTGCAGTAAAATAAGGAGACAGATTACCTATACTAATCTACATCTTAGTTGAACATAGTAACAAAAGGAAATGGCTTGTTAGAGCAGTAAAAGCACATCTGTCGGTATTCTAACCTGAAATAAAAATGTGCAAATTTTGTATTTTATTAGACTAACGCTATTTATGACAATACCTATATGCTTTTACAGGTTCAAAAGTTTACTTAAGATTATATGTTATAGTTTTAAAGAAAATCATAATTCCAAAACTAGTTCTACTGTTTATAACAGGATAGCTGACAAACAAAAGAACAATTTCCTAAACAAGTTAATAAACAGAAAACAAAGCTTTTAAAGTCC
Organism: Mormoops blainvillei; assembly: GCA_004026545.1. Lineage (NCBI taxonomy): Eukaryota > Metazoa > Chordata > Mammalia > Chiroptera > Mormoopidae > Mormoops > Mormoops blainvillei. The sequence continues at coordinate 24,458 of PVJD01013468.1, forward strand.
CTTTGCATATTTACATTTTAGTGTTTACATTTTAGCCTGAAGGAATTAGGAAGAAATATTATTGTGAAAAATACAAGGATTTGAAAAGCTCTAACAAGCCAACCAAAGAGATAAACAAATGGAGCAAGAAGAGGGGAGAGAAGACTAAAAAGCTAAAGTAAGTCAATAAGTATTAAGTAACTTAACTCTAATCCTGTATCAAGAGAATAGCAGATTCCCAAAGCAATATTACACAGAGATTAAATTTCTGTTCTATAGAAATAAGCTGTTTTCAATAGAACCACTTTATTATCTAAATATAGCTATGATTAATTTTAATTTAGCTGAGTGCATTATTCATGACTATCCATTTGAATGATTATCTTTAGCAACATGCCAGGCCAACAGAGAAAGAGTGGGACTGGAAACAGACCAAAGATCATAGAGGACAGTAAGGATGCTTGTGCATTTCCAACCCAGCAAATACAGCATAGCGTCACTCACTTAAACTTCTAGAGATCTGAATTATAATATATTTTCAAATAATACTGCTTTGTAATTTTAGATACAAGAAATAAAGCCATTGCAGCCTGGTGTGGCTCAGTGGACTGAGTGATGGCCTGGAAATCAAAGAATCGCTGGTTTGATTCCCAGTCAGAGCACATGCCTGGGTTGTGGGCCAGGTCCCCAGTAGGGAGCACATAAGAGGTAACCACATGTTGATGCTTCTCTCCCTCTCTTTCTCCCTCCTTTCCCCTCTCTCTAAAAATAAATAAATAAAATCTTAAAAAAAAAAAAGGAATAAAGCTGACAGAGTAGCCAAAGAGAGATAATATTTTGAATATGCGCCAAAAGTCAGCATGTTATGTATAAATGGTATATCTTTTACTGTGCACTGTCATCCCCTGCTCATATCCACATTTGCAAATTTCATCCACTCTCCAAGAGAGGTCACCTCCTCCAAGAAAGCCTAATTTGTACCTCTCTTGTGGTAATTTTCAGAAGAGCAGCATAGGCAGTTTAGGATGAACTTACCTTTTACTATAGGACTTTTAATATAGGTAGATGGCCTAGATGCCAGAGTGAAGGGGGGCATCTCAGGAAACGTCATAGGTAGTGGGGATCAAGCTGCATTGCTGGCATCCCACATGACAGACTTCCCTACCCCTGAGCTGAGGCAATGAGTGAGAGGTTGCATTCACTGGTAAACAAACCAACTGGGTAGCATGGCGTTGCCCTGGCTACCCAGCAGGCATGGTGCCAGAGGGCGAATTCCCCACTCCAGGCAGAAATGCCACAGGAAGAAGCCTTGGACTGAGTTTGTGAAGGCTGGAGAGGGTGATTGATGGAGGGAAAACCCCTCCTACTCCCTTCCGGAACATGGTGGCAGAGGAGGGGCACACCTGCCAGTCCAGTTTACTGGATTGGCGGGGGAAGTTGGACCCTTCCAGAATGCAGGGAATTTTGGGCCTGGAGATTTAAAAGAAGAGAATGGCAGAGATTTGGCCCTTCTCTTTCCCCTTGCTCGCCCAGTTGGGGGCCAACTCTCTCCATGGCCAAGTCCCGTGCACTGGGCCGCAACCCGGGACGCATGCCCCAGTGACGGCCCACGGGACACAACAGTATCTTCTGTGCTGCATGGATGTTCCCAGACCATGCTCTTCTTTTCTTCTAATATAAGCACATGGACATGTGGGCTCAACATGTGGGACATGTGAGCACTCGCTGGACCTGGGGGTTGGGACAACCTCGGGCGCCCTGGCCCTGTGAACGGAGCCCCTGCATGACCAGCTGCAGCAGTCTGGCATCAGCCTTGGGCCCCAGCGTGGGAAGCAACCACGGCACGCGATGTTGGCGCTGGCCCAGCAGAAGTGCGCACACTTCAGGGAGGGGCCCTGCAACTGGAGATCACCTGCCTAGCAGCCTCATGCTCTAGAAGGGCAGATAAGAATGGAGAGGGGTTTCTGGACTCTGTTTCTGGTTCTGAGGGCACCTGGGTTTTGTCTCTGAGATTGGCATGAAGCCAAAGAGTTTCCCACTGCCCCAAATCATGCAACATTCTAGAAAGACCTTTTTCCTTCCCCACCAACCTTTGTTATATGCCTGTGTTCAGCAGTGGGCAGCCAAACCTCACTTTTGTTTGGTAGCTCTTTGAGTAAGTTGTTTATTCTCTTTCTGCACTACTCTGCTTATTTGTAAAATAGAGATTAAATTAAAACCTACCTCTTGGGATGGTTGTGAGGATTACAAGGGAGACTACACATAAGGGCCTGACACACATTTAGTTCTCAGTTAATTTCAGCTTTTAATTATAGAGAAAGCATTGTTGACGGTTATATCCAATACCTAACACAGCGCCTGGCATCTAGTAGCTCTCATATATCTACTTTTAAGTCAATAAAGAACTCTTCCTTAAGAAGTACTTTTAATTAGACTACGAGAGGAGAAAGAGCCAGCAAAGGGGCTCAAGGTGGAGGTAAGCAGCAAGTTTTTAAAACTGAAGGACATTCAGTAGGGGCTGGGGGAAGAGAACTAGGGTTTATGGTCAGTGCATTAAGGTAATTTCCTTCCTCTGGGGATTATATTAGGAATTTTATTAGGAAAATGGGTCAGGGTAATAAAATAAAAACAGACTCCAATTTGGTTGATTAATATAAATTCTATATCAAGGAAGAGTAGCAAATTTATACAACTATAAAGTGTTGTGTAATAAATATGACTAATGTATACTTTAGGTATACCTGGAGACCATTTTAAATATACCTTTACAAAAAGTTTATAAAACTTCATAGCCTTTTGAAAAAAGGTTTTCTAAATCAAATTATTAGTGAAGAAACCTTTATCTTGTATGTTTTGATCTTTCCTGTTTTTCAAAGGCTTTTCAATTGATTAAGGTATACTTTAAAACCATGATTATGTATATATGTGTGTATGTATGTATTATGCATGCAGTATAAGCACATGCATGGAAGTCTAAGAACAAAAATAAGCATACTATTAACTTATCACAAACACACAAAAATATTAGATGCCAGAGGACCATGAAACATGAGTATCCTGGAGTCCCTTCTACTGTGTTGCACTTTCTTCTGTTTTTGTGGTCTCTCCTATCCCTCTCTAAACTCTCACCATGGTCCCAGCTCCATTCTACAAGAGTAGCTCAAGTAGTTCATTCTAATTTCTACCTGTATGTCCACCCTGGTGGTCATAGCAGGGCCTTGCCCTGTGCCAGCAGAAGGGAGGTGGAAGTTCTTCAGATTTCTTCAGACTGGACCTTCTATGAAACAAACCTTTCTTCTTCATATTATCAGCTATATATCCATTGCTTAATTTCAATGAATATGCTAAACAACATATATGACTCCTAAGGGATGAGAAAGGGTAAAAGGGAGAAGGAAATCCCACCTTAAGATATTTTTATCAGTGAAATATAAGCTAGCAAGAGGGCAACTAAGTAGAGTCGAAGCCCAGATGCTTTTGATCAGTGGAGTCAGACAACTTTCCTCTCCATGTGTGTCAGTTTGGATTAGAATTAGATGTTTTGGGGTACTGGAGTAAATTCTTTCATACATGTATTCATTTGCATCCTGTGATTTTCATTGGGGCCAACAGCCTTCCACGTGAAAAATATTTAAACTATATTACTATTGAGGTTGTAATATACCTGACAGAGAATTGGGGGACCTAATGGAAGTCAGATTTTATGAGGGGATTTGCCAGAAGAGAATTCACTATAAAGGAAGAATATACAATCAGTTAGATCAGTAACAGCACCAGAAATGAAGAATATTGGTTATGGATATGGCAAATAGTTAAACTTGTCTCAACCCAACCACCCTAGTGAAGTAAGTCTGCGAATGTGGGTATGTGCGTATTTGTGTGAATTTTTAAAATTACAGCACCTTGGGACTCTGTCAACTTCACTATGGGCGCTCCCAGCCCCAACACCTTCTCTTTCCTTGCAAAGACATCTGTGCCTGGGTAAAAAAATGAAGACCTATGCCAAAGAATCAGCATCAACAGTGATGTGGCAGGTACTGTAAGTGGTACTCAAGGAAAGGTATGTAAGGTGACTTTATTGAAATGGGTCCACTTGGGGCCTTGGCTTCAAAGTTAGTGCTTGATTACCTTCAGCACTTCAATGAAAAAGCTGTATTGTTAACCGCTCAACACTGGAGCTCAGGTAACTTTCTGGAAGACTCCCTGACCTCCAATTATGGCAATTGAGTGGAATTTACAATAAGCATTATTTGCTTAGTAAGAATGAAAGCACTAAGTTCTATATTTACTTGTGTTTTAATGCCCACCAGTTAAAAAACATCAGGGATATACCCGTAGTTGAAGAAGTTGGGTTCATTCTCCTAGCAACAAGGGAGAAAACATACTATTTGGGAAGCATCGGCATCTCAGTAGGAGGGTGTCAGAGTTTATTACAAGATTTGGGTTTAAGTTAGCTGGTTTTGGGGGAGGGTTTAGGAAGGCAGGGCTTTGGTCTGGTTTGGATCCTGTCAGGAAGCAGGGGTCATCCAGCAAGGCAGAATGTTTATAAATCTTATCTATATGACAGGAAGAATGTAGTAAGTCTTGGTTGTAATTGGTAAAGAAAGAGCAATCACTCATATTGGCCAGGATAGAAAAATGTTTGGTCATTTTTGTAGTTTGGACAATGTTCATATTTTTGTTTTCAGACATGACTGTGGAGGGGGCTAGTTTTTGGCTTGATCTATTTTAGTCAGAAGTAGCTTTGTTTGGTTTCCTCAATTGTTCATGTGTAACAACAGTAACACACCAAGGCCTAGTTGTGAATGGTAAACTAGCTCCCACGTGTCTCTTTTTTATTGGTGACAACATTAGCTAAAGTAGTTACATTGTGATTTGAACAGCTTCAAGTATAGCATACACAAGGTCTGTCAAGAAAAAGTCCAGCCATTGTTAATATCACGAGAATGGTCTGCATGGCATCGATGCAGCCAAGGACAGTGGACTGGAATGCACATGTGTGAACAATGACAACTTCACTGTCCTAGTCATTGGGGGCAATAGAAGCCATTAAGTGAGCCTGTGTACTGTGTGGCCGTCACACTGAAAATGGTAGAGAGTAGAGCAACAAAGCTGCATCAAATTTTGTGTTAAGCTTGAACATTCCTCCATGGAAGCTATTCAAGTGATTCAGAAGGCCGCAGCTGTGGGCAACTGGTGCTTGGTAGCTTCATCAAGACAACGTGCCTGCTCATGTGTCACATCTCATGGAGAGTTTTTTGGTGAAACATCAAATCACCCAGGTGACTCAGACCTCCCACAGCCCAGATTTGGCACCCTGTGAGTTCTGGCTTTTCCCAAAACTAAAATCACCTTTGAAAGGGAAGAGATTTCAGACCAGCAGCGAGATTCAGGAAAATATGACAGGAGGCTGATGGCACTGGGAGAACTGTCTGAGGTCCCAAGGTGCTTACTTTGAAGGGGACTGAGGCATCGTGGTCCTATGTACATTTCTTGTATCTTGTTCAGTAAAGGTCTCTTTTTTCATATTTATGTGGCCAGATACTTTCTGAACAGACCTCGTTGTATTCATTGGCAATAATGGCAACCAAGTGGAATCCTTCATAAAAATGTTGGATCTGAGAAAAATGCAGTCAAGTAATCACTTCCAAAGTGGTCGTGGCAAATACATGTGCATCCAATGACATTGGATTTCCTGTGCCTATGTAGGTGGAGTTTTAGAGAATGTCTCATTTGAGAATGGGACAAATTCATATTCTGTATCTCCAAAATAGATGCATTACATCACTTCTGTGGTGTTTTTTTTACCCCCTAAATGTTGAATTTGGTTAAGAGGAAATAATTAGACAAATCCATACTGAAGGGTATTTTACGAAACTGGCCTGAGTCTCCAGAATGTCAATGTCTTTATTTTAAAAAGCAATTGTTCTAGATTAAAGGAAACTAAAATGACATTTTAACTAAATTTGAAGTATGATCCTTGATTGATTCTGTATAGAAAAAATAAAATTATTAGAACTATAGATATCTGAATATAGGCTGTATATCAGAATATATGTTTAATATTAAATTTCTTAAATGTGATAATGATATGGATGTATGGTATACATGTAGTGTTACGGTTTATAATAATATGTAAGAGATTATCCTTGTTCTTAAGAGATATATGCTATTATGCCATGGATTGCATTGGCCAAAAAATCCAAATAATTTTTCCATAATATAAAAGGCAAATTTTTCATTTTTACCAATAACTTTATTGATTTGGACATTTTGAGTATGTTGGCTGTCTCCTACATGGTATAATACTGATCATTCTCAATTAATGTCTTATTTGATCACTATCAACTTCAACTTGTCTACCTGACCATGAAGCATCATCCAGTGAGAAATCTCCAGCACAAAATTTCGCAAACCACTTTTGATACTTTCGATCAGTCATAGCACCTTCTCCAAACACTGTACAAATCTTATTTTGCATTTTAGTTGTGCTTTTACCTTTCTTGAAATAATAAAGCATAATATGTCGAAAATGTTGCATATTTCTTCCATCTTCAATATTAAAATGGCTACCTAAAAATTCACCAATTTCGGTCAGTTTTTTAATTTTAAAAATATTTATTTATTTTATTTCATTTTCCTTTCTTTTTAGAGAGGGGAAGGGAAGGAGAAAGAGAGGAAGAGAAACATCAATGTGTGGTTGCCTCTCACATGCCCCCTACTGGGGACCTGGCCTGCAACACAGGCACGTGCCCTGACTGGGAATTGAACCGGCAACTCTTTGGTTCATAGGCCAGGACTCAATCCACTGAGCCACACCAGCCAGGGCTCAATAAGTTTTTTTTTTTTAAATGCATGATGATATGACAGCTGTCACAATACAATCAAAGAAAATTGTTTTGAATGAAGTTAAAGACAACTAAGCGCTACTAGAGCCATCATATGGAAAACACCAAATGAATTTTTGGTCAATCCAATATTTAGCAGTAAAGCATCATGATGACTACACTTTAAAAAGTTCAGCTAAAATACATGCACATCTGCATGCACACACACTTATTGTTTATTAGTGTTTCTCAAGCTGTTTCTAAGGAGCCTTTTCTAAGACAATTTATTCCTAATTACCTCCTTTCTTCCCATAAAACATTTTAAAACTGTAGTAAAAAACACATAACATAAAATTTGCCATCTTAAACATTTTTAAGGTTCAGTAATTGTTAAGATATTTACATTTTTATGCAATCAATATCCAGAGGAAATTTTTCATCTTGCAAAAATGAAACTCATGGTATCTCATTAAACAACTTGCCATTTCTCCCTCCTCTACCTATTCCCTGTCAACCACCATTCTATTTTTTGAATCTATGGTTTTGACTGCTCTGGGTACCTCTTATTAGTAGAATCATACAGTATTTGTATGTGTGTGTGTGATTGGGTTATTTCACTTACCACAATGTCCTCATGGTTCATCCATTTTGTAGAATGAGTCAGGATTTCCTTCCTTATTAAGAAGGAATATTCCATTGTTTGTATATGCCATATTCTGTTTACCTATATATCCAGCCATGGACACGTGGTTGCTTCCACCTTTAAACTATTGTACATGGGTGTACAAATATCTCTTCGAGACCCTGCTTTCAATTTTGTTTTGATATATACCTAAAAATGGAAAGGCTGGGTCATATGGTAATTCTATTTTAATCTTTTTGAGCAACTGCCATACTTTTCCATATCTGCTGCATCAGTTTACATTGACACCAACAGTGCACGAGGGTTCCAATTTCTCTGCATCCTCACCAACACTTGTTATTTTCCTTGTTTTTGATAGTAGCCATCTTAATGGGTCAGATGTAATACTACACTGACATTTTGATTTGCGTATCCTGAATGATTAGTGATGTTGAGCAACTTTTTGTGTGCTTATTGGACTTTATATATATTCTCTGGAGGAATGTCTATCAAGTCCTTTGCCCATTTTGAAAATAAAGATAATTGCTTTTGCTGCTGTTGTTGAGTTGCAGAAGTTCTTTGTATATTCTGAATATATATGTTATCAGATATGTGACTGGCAAATACAGGGTGAGGCAAAAGTAGGTTTATAGCTCTGAGTACATGAAACAGTTTATTCTTGTATTATTATTTATTACTTATTACATTATTTTCCATACAAACAACTGTAAACTTACTTTTGCCCCACCTTATGTTTTTTCACATTCTATAGGTTGCTTTTTCACTCTGTTGATTGTATCCTTTGATGCACAGTTTTACATTTTGATCTAGTTAATGTGTCTTTTTTTTTTTTAACTCTTGTTGCCTGTGCTTTTTGTGTCATATCCAAGAAACTACTGTCACATCTAATGTCATGAGCTTTTCCCCTATGTATTCTTTGAAAAGTTTGATAATTTTAAGTTTTATGTTTGGGTTTTAGATCCATTTTGAGTTAATTTTGTTGTATACTATAAGGTAAGGGTCCAACTTAATTCTTTTGCAGGTGGATATCCAGTTTTCTGTGCCTTCTTATCATGAATCAGCACTAACTGGCTCTAGGGTAGGGATAGTTATGTAAGAAAAACTTGCTACTTAGATCCAGCTTAACTTTTTCTGACAAAAGAAGAGCATTTTATGTCATCTAAAAACAAATTTTCAGTAAATATCAACTCACTTTCTTTAATCTTTTCAAAGATGTATTCTACAAATATGTTCATTTTTCTAAACCTAAGTGGATGCCGTATAAAACTTATACTTGGGAAAGTATTCATACCTAAATATTCAACTACTAGAACATCATTTTTTCCTGAGAAAAACCTTCAAGTAATATCTGGTTTTGGAAATTTCAAGTATATGCATAAATTTTTAAATGTTTGGTCATCTAAAAATAGAGACGGGAAAAAATCTCTGCAGAATCTCATAAACGAAAGAGAAAAAATAAAAAACCATTCAAGAAAAAGTCTACAAATGGTAAAACCTTCAAAAACCTTCCCCATAACAACCTTCTTTTTAAAAAGAAAAAGACATCACTATTCTCAAATCAGAAGTAAAATGGATGACTCAGGTATCACTCATTTTTCTCAACTAGCTTAAAACTGTAAAATAGGCACAGTTTTTAAATTACTCTATCAACTTGACATTACTGTCATTTATAAAGTTTTTTTCTAGTGAAAAAAGAATAAAATAGTCCTCCAACTATTAAACATTTCTAGATTATTGTGTAGCAAAACAAATGTTGATTATCAAACCAATGTTTTTTTCTTCCCATTATGCTAAATGATTCGATTATTATCTACAACCAAAATACAAATTATAACTATATTGCGGTGAACACTGTACAATTTTAGTTCAAAAGAATACGATTACTTGTCAAATTTATAATCATATCATCTAAATTGAATAATTACATTGGCATACAAAGGCTCCACCTTTTAAAAACTGTTTCTAGTCTA
>PVJD01013469.1:0-33872 GCA_004026545.1 Mormoops blainvillei
GCTAAAGCTTCAAGCTCATTTCAGGCTCTCATGACTTCTTTGATTAAGTGTGGGGTGGAGCCTCATAATTGGCTTTTCTAACCAGTTCCCAAATGACCATGATGCAGCTAGACCAGGACCACACTTGAAGAATTGCTAGGCACAAGACCAGGAAGGCTGCCTTTGGTGCTTTGACTGTTCTGCTGCTACCATGCACCAATCCTGCACTACCTCTCTGAAATCTGGGCATTGAGTCTGGCTGGCAGAGTTTTGTTCAGCTGCTGAAGCCATCTAAGAGCCATTCCTTGGTTAAAGGGTTTTGAGCTCCTTGACTAGAAGATGCCCTCTAACACAAAGTGTGGGTGAGTAACTCAGATACCTGAGGCCCATTCTTAGCCTTTGTCTCTGACAGGTCTCCAGATGCAGTACCACAGCTGGATATATTCCTTAGTAAAAGAACAGCTACACTCTCTATTCTCAGAATTTGCACAGAGCTCTCTGCTTTATTATCTCTACTTAATGACTAATTGGTACAGCCTGAAATGGAGTCTCCAGGCTATAGGTAATAGATGTGAAAGCACTTTGAAGAGTAGAGAGTGATGTGCAAAATGTAAGGCATTATTATTATTACGGGGAAAAAGGAATCTATTTTTGTATTGCTTTTTAAAAATTTGGGTTGGACAGAAACTGAATAGGATTTGATAACTGATCAATTCTTGGAGCTATGTATGTAGAAGAAAATTATCTATCAGGTCCTGGTGTTAATGTGAAGACAATGAAACAATTGTTGTTTTTGACTTGGCAGCAACCTTAGAAATTTCTGTTTTGTACTTAACAAGTCAGAAATGTACTTCTGAAACAATCTGAGTTAGTCATATTATTATGGTAATACATCCAAATAAAAAAGCTTTAATCTATATTTAAGCCAATCAGTTTATGATTAAAGGACAAGAAGCCCCTAAAATGGCTTGTCTCACAAGAGAAAAATGTACCATAGTAAATGCAGGAAGCATTTGCTGTACTACATGCCTCAAGGCAGTGAGAATTGTAACCACCAACCATCACCATTAATCACAGGCAACTTGGTCCTACATCACTTTGCTATTAATATGTGAAATGAACTAGCACTTTCTGTAGTTAGCTAAGGGAGTTGTTGCAGAGAGTGGTATCATTCCTTTCTGGGGGTTTGCATACCTTCAATTGTTTTTCTGTCGCTAGTTAATTGGAATTTTTAACTTCTCTATATGACTTCATTTTTAGCTCAGAATACAGAATGCCCATGGGATCGAGGACGAAAAAAGGAGGAACAAAGCTTGTTTGGGTTGATGGTTTAACTATAAACCCTTCGCGTGGAAGGAACATTTTCTCTATAGCTCTAAATTAACTAACTCTCATCACCATTCTCTACCTTTCTTTTTAGGGTGATTGGGTGTGGCTGAAAAAGTTCCCTTCTGAAGATTTTGGAGATGTTAAGTGCATCAAATCAAATGCAAGTGATATGTTTCAAATAGTATGAGAAACCCTCTTTTATGTACATTCTCACCAAAACCATTCCTTTCTCCAAAGTAACTAACAACCAGTTAGGAAGGCCCCTTAACACCTGTGGAGTTCCTACTGGCTTGATATGACCATATGATACAATGGCAAAAGTATGGGCTCTGGAGTCAAAGAGACATGAAGCATTCCATTCTCAGCTCTACCACTTAAGAACTATTATTTACTTGGGCAAGTCACCCAAACTCCATGAGCCCTAATTTCCTTATTTGTAAAAGGAATATATTAATGTCTACTTCCCAGCATTGGGATAAGGCTTAAAAGAGAATACATGGTTGCCCTGGCTGGTGTGGCTCAGTGGATTGAGGCTAGACTGTGAACCAAAGAGTCACTGGTTTGGTTCCCAGCCAGGGCACATGCCTGGGTTGCAGGCCAGGTCCCCAGTAGGAGGCGCATGAGAGGTAACCACACATTGATGTTTCTCTCCCTCTCTTCTCCCTCCCTTCCCCTCTGTCTAAAAATAAATAAAATCTTCTTAAAAAAGAGAGAATACATGTAAAGCATCTTGTACATTTCTTGACATATAGCTTCTTTGTAAAATAGTGGCTATTATAATTGTTTTTAAATACATACCCCATAATCATTCAAAATCTCCATTTGCCAAACCTAGAAAAGTCATCTGGTAATATATATTTACATAAGAAAAATTGTGATTTCCCCAATCCCACCAATTATGTTAAAAGAATCCTCGTATGGTTTATTTAAGGAAGCGTCCTGTATATAAGGCAGGTATGATGATGATTCCTCCCAAACAATTTAAAATCTTGGCTCCTTCTTCACCTTTGAGTACAAAAAAGATACTTGAAACATTTTAAGGTTTCATGTGAGATATAGAACTAACAAATTATTGGGAGAAAAGACACATTAAACTATCAAACTTTTGATGGTAAACAGCTAGGGAGATATTATGGCAGAGGTGAAGTACATACCTACCCAGTAAATGTTTCAGATGACCATCTGGCTAATGCAAGTGCTCCAAGCATTCTCTGCTTCCTGGAGTTGCCCAGAATATGAGCAGGACATGACGGCCTGCAGGTATCTACCTGTTTCCTGTATAGAATTTTCTCCATTGGTTGTAGCTGAGGACATATAACTCTGAAGATCTAGGGAAATTTTGGGCTTGCTAATTTTTCCATGCTAGGGCTACTAGGGTAAAGATAGATGCTGTAACAAAAAGAGTCCCAAATATTTAAAGACTCAAACAGAGCAGAAGTTTAATTTTTACCCCCAAATGGTATAAGGTAGGTTTTATTAGTTGGCTGGTGACTCTCTTCTAATATGGTGATTCATGGGCCCAGGATATGACCATCTTATGATTCTACTATCTCCTAGGGCCTAGCCATCATCTGCATTCATTTATAGAAGTGGGAAAATAACATGGGAAGTATATATTCATTTCTTAAAAGCATTAGACTAGACATGGTACTTATCACTTCCTTCATATTCTATTGCTAAGAATTCAGTCATATGGCTACACTTAGCTCCAAGGCAGGCTGGGAAATGCGGACTACATTTTTTCCCAATAAGAAAAAGAAGTGGATTTGTATTGAACCACTAGCAGTCTCTGACATAACCACTTTGTATTGTGTCTTCCAGTGGAGGTTCAGAGCCCAATAGTTTTTGCTTCTTGGTCCATAAGAGCTGCTACAATGAAACCTCAGAAGAAGTTGCCCACTTTGCTATGTGTGGGCTGAATGTCCATGTCTGCATTAGCTGGTTTAGGCTGGACTGTGATTTTATTTTGTTTATTTCTGCATCTCTAGCATAAAGTCCAGTATCTTGGACATTGTGGGCACACATTAAATGCTTCTCACATTAGTAAAAAAATGAATAGTTGCAAAGGAAAAATGCAGTCGAAATTCTAGATGTTTCTTCTGAAACAAATTTTGCAGGAAATCTATTCTACCCTACCCCTAGGGTAGGGGTAGGGTTAAAAATGGTTAAAAATGTATTAACCATTTTCTTAGTCTTCCTGGGTCACTAAACTCTACCCTACAAAGTCCCCAAAGAATCAGGAAGAAGACCACAGCTCCAGCATCAACTTATGATATGCTAAGAGACATCCCTCTCTGAAATTTCTCTCTTTGACCATTACATTCTTTTTTGATCACTGTCTATAATGTGGTGAGTTATAATAAGAAATACATATTTGGTCTTTGTCCCCATTTCTGGCACAGAGCTCCTAAAACCCTTGAAATTTCCTCAGTGATGAGAATGATAAAGGTGCCTTTTCTTATGTTAATGAGGTGACTCTAGGAAAGCACCTAAGGATGATGGCTGGTTTCTGGGAGAGGCTGGAACTTTCAATCCCACCACCCCGATCTTGGGGGAGGGGAGAGGGGCTGGAGATTGAATTAGTCATCAATGGCCAACAATTTAATCAATCATGCCTACATAACGAAGGCTCCATAAAAACCCAAAAAAGGCAGGGTTTGGAGAGCTTCTAGGCTGGTAAACACATGGAGATTTTGACAGAATGATTTGCAGAGGGTATGGAAGCTCCTTTGCCCTCCTTTCTCCATAACTTGCTCTATGCGTCTCTTTGTCTGGCTGTTCCTGAAGTATATCTTTTTATAATAAACCAGGAACCTTGTAAGTAAAACATTTCTGGGAGTTCTATGAGCTGCTCTAGCAAATTAATCAATCCCAAAGGGGGATTAATTAAAACTCCAATCTACAGCTGGTCAGTAGGAAGCCCAGGTGACCTGGACTTATGACTGGGGTCTCAAGTGGGATGGAGCAATTGTGTAGAACTGAGCTCTTAACCTGTGGGATCTGACTCTATCCCCATGTAGATAGTAGCAGAATCAAGCTGAATTGTTGGACACCCAGCTGGTGTCAGAGAATTGCTTGGTTGTGTTAGAAACTGCTTCCCCTCCACATATACAATGTGGAATCGGTGACTAGAACCCTTAGTGCCATAAAAAAATAACACAAAGTAAGTGGCTTAAAATGGCACCAATTTATTATCTCACAGTTTACTAGTTCAGAAGTCTAAGTGGGTTCAGCTGAGTCTTCCACTTAAGCATCATGCAAGGGTGAAGTCAAGGTGTCAGTTGTACTGGGCTCTTATTTGGAGTTCCTGGAGGAAAGCCACTTCTAGGCTCATTCTGGTTGTCAGCAGAATTTAGTTCCATGCGGTTGTGGGACTGAGACCCCCATTTCCTTGATGGCTGTCAGCTGAGAGACATATCCAGCTTCTAGAGGCTATCCACATTCCTTGGTTTGCAGCCTCTTTCCTTAGTCTTCAAGCCAACAATGAAGCATTGAGTCCTCACACTTTGAAATCTCTGAATTACTCTTGTTCCTCCTCTTCTGATTTAAAGGGCTCATGTGATTAGATTAGGCTGATGCTGATACTCTCCCTTGTGTCACATAACACAATCACAGGAGTAACACTAGGGTTTGGAGATCACTGGGCCAAAATTCTGCTTACAATTAGAAATCATAAGAAAGGTGCAGAGAAGTGTATGTGCCCAAAATTTTGGTCCCCAGTTGAGACAGGACAGCTGTGACTCTCAGCTCTACCTCTGTTTCCAGATGAAGGACCTGCATCACAAGAATACTACCCCTTTCTTGGGCTTTTTCTATGATTCGAGGATATTTGCCATTGTGACAGAATTCTGTTCCTGAAGGAGTCTAGAATACATACTGATAAATGAGGATGTGAAACTAGACTGGATGATTAAATAATCACTTCTGCTGGATCTCATGAAGGTTAATGGAAAGACTGGGGAAATCTTGGATTTTCCCTGTAGATTAGAACTTAAATGTTTTTGGGTGTTTTGTTTTCCCTAGATCATTGTGATAATCTCACTCCTCCATCTTCCTTCCGGGGTTCAGCCCCCACCACTTCTCACAGTCTCTTTGTCCATATCTGTCATAAGGTACTAATATAGAAAGGTTTTATTTAACCTGTCCAGCCCCCCAATTTGAAGGCCAGATTTGTCTTCCTGTTGGCATTGAGCATTCTTAATTTTCAGCAATCCTTTCTTCCATCCCACTTCTCTGCTTTCTTGATGTGGAAAAGTGCTCATTTATAGATACTTTGGTGTTCCTTAGTTCCATCTCCTGTCTTTCACCTTCTAAAAGGTGGTTCAGTCAAGAACTCGGTGATTGTTTTTTGCATCCCATAGGTGTAGATATGGAACTCAGCAAAACTAGAAAACCAAAAGGCCATTTGGTCTATCAGGCAGCATATCTATTCTCTGAGGCAAGGACTATTGACAGCCAAGGGGATTCATGGATAACCTATAGATGGGCTTCTCAGGGAGTCTATGAATTCCCTGGAATAATATGGAAATTGTGTCTATGTGAATTTTCATGAGGCTGATCTGGATAACCAATGACTTCTTGAACTTCTTGCCAATCGATCATAGACTTGACTTTTTTATTATGGCCTAAACTTTTTCAAGCTAGCTTTATAGACATTATCTTATTCTAATTCTCCATAAAATAAGTGTGATTAGCCTCCTTTTACAGAGGCTCAGAGAAGCTAAATGAGGTAGACTTTGTTATGTAGTACCTGCCATACATAGTAGGTGCTCAATGAGTATTTATCAGCCAACTATTAAGTGGCAGAGTTGATAATAGAATCCAAATCTCCTGATTTCTATTTTAATATTCTTTCCACTTATCTTGTAAACAAGGTCCTGTGACTTAATGGAGAAACCTTTAAATGACAGTACTTTCAGGCCCGTGGTGAATGAAGCCTAAGCATTAGACAACCTGGGGAAAATCTTACACACTGCAGAATCTGCTAGGAAATACTGGAGACTGCAGGCTTTTTGAAGGCACAAGATATAAAGCATACAAATAAAAAAGGGATGTCAGGCTACAGAAGAGATCCAGAAACTTGAAAAGACTTGGTATAAACAGTTCTGAAATGATTACACTAGAATATGGATGTATTTATATGTAAATGATTAAACCCATCTGATAGAGTCCTGGAAGATCATACTTGAATGTTATATAAAGTTGCCAAGCAAGCTGCAGAGATCAGTAGTTTTCAGTTTTCTTCCTTGCTTTTTTTAAAGTATATTTTATTGATTATGCTATTACAGTTGTCCCAATTTTTCCCCCTTTGCCCACCTCTACCCGGTACTTTCCTTCCCTCCAGCAATTCCCCACCCCCTTAGTTCATGTCCATGGGTCATGCATATAAGTTCTTTGCCTTCTCCATTTCCTATACTATTCTTAACATCCCCCTGTCTATTAGCACCTACCAATTATGCTTCTTAATCCCTGCACCTTTCCCCCTCCCTGTTCTCCCCTTTCCCCCTCCCAGGTGATAACCCTCCAAATAATCTCCATATCTATGATTCTGTTCCTGTTCTGGTTGTTTGCTTAGTTTGTCTTTGTTTTTTAGATTTAGTTGTTGATAGTTGTGAGTTTGTTGTCATTTTATAAATTTTTAAAAATATTTTTATTTATTTATTTTTAGAGAGAGTGGAAAGGAGGGAGAAAGAGAGGGAGAGAAACATCAATGTGTGGTTGCCTCTTACATGCCCCTAACTGGAGACCTGGTCCACAACCCAGGCATGTGCCCTGACTGGGAATCGAACCAGTGAAGTTTCAGAAAAATTGCAGGCTGGCACTCAATCTGCTGAGCCACACCAGCCAGGGCAGTTTGTTGTCATTTTAATGTTCATAGTATTTATCTTCTTTTTCTTAAATAAGTCCCTTTAACATTTCATGTAATAATGGCTTGGTGATGTTGAATTCCTTTAGCTTTACCTTGCCTGGGAAGCACTTTATCTGCCCTTCCATTCTAAATGATAGCTGTGCTGGATAGAGTAATCTTGGTTGTAGGTCCTTGCTTTTCATCAGTTTGAATACTTCTTGCCAGTCCCTTCTTGCCCGTAAAGTTTCTTTTGAGAAATCAGCTGACAGTCTTATGGAAACTTCTTTGTAGGCAATTCTCTGCTTTTCTCGTGTTGCTTTTAAGATTCTCTCTTTATCTTTAATTTTTGGCATTTTAACTATGATGTATCTTGGTGTGATCCTCTTTGGGTCCAACTTGTTTGGGACTTTCTGTGCTTTCTGGACTTTTATGTCTATTTCCTTCACCAAATTAGGGAAGTTTTCTTTCATTATTCTTTCAAGTGTTTTCAATTTCTTTCTCTTCCTCTGCTCCTTCTGGTATCCCTATGATTCAGATGCTGTTGCCTTTAAAGTTGTCCCATAGGTTCCTAAGCCTCTCCTTGTTTTTTTTTTTTTTTGTTTTTTTTTTTGAATTCTCGTTTCTTTTTTTCTGTTCTTGTTGAATGTTTATTTCTTCTTTCGTTCCAAGTTATTGATTTGAACAACAGCTTGATTCTCTTCACTATTGGTTTCCTGTATATTTTCCTTTATTTCATTTAGTCTGAACTTTATTTCTTCCTTTATTTTATGGCCATACTCAATGAGTTCTTTGAACATCCTGATCACCTGTGTTTTGAACTCTGCCTTTGACAGGTTGGTTATCTCTGTTTTCTTTAGTTCTTTTTCTGGGGTTTTGTTCTGTTCTTTCATTTGGGCCATATTGCTATGCCTCCTCAATTTGGCAGCCTCCCTGTGTTTGTTTCTGTGTATTAGATAGAGCTGCTTTTATTGCCTGTCTTAGTAGTTGGCCTATGTAGAAAAGGCACCTGTAAATTGTGTGCAGCAGAGCTTTAGGTAATTGCCAGGGCAGGACAACTGCTTCATTGCTTTGTGGCTCTGTGTGTGTGTGGGGGCGGGAGGTCTCGGAGAGGATTCGATGCCTCTGCCTGGCTTTTGGAGGCCTTCAGGCACTAGTCCCACTTCCTGTCACCTCACCCACCCCCCGTATGTGATTGGTACCCTTTCAGCTGCTGCTGTGGGATTTGTGTATGTTCTAAGCCATGTGGGCCCTTTACATAGCAAAAATCCAGCATTTTCTTCCACTGCCAACCCCTATTGGTTTTTACAACCAGAGATAATGGGGGTTTATCTTCCTAGTGCTGGAATGCTGGGCTGTGCGATTTGGCCTGGGGTTGGGATCACTTGCTTTCAAGATATCCTTTTGATTTTTATCCATCACATATGAATGTGGGACTGTCTGTTCCACCACTGGTGTCGCCTCCACCACCTCTCTGTGCAGCACTGTGTCCTCTCTGCCCCAGTTTCATGTCTCCACCCCTCCTACCCATCTGGATGAACATGGCTTCTTTAAATCCTTGGTTGTCGGACTTCCATATAATTCAATTTTTCTGATGGTTCTGGGTGTTATTTGTTTTTGAGACCTGGTTGTAATTCTTTCTATGGTTGTGTGAGGAGGTGAAGCATGTCTGCCTATGCCTCCATCTTGACCAGAAGTCTCTAGCTTTCTTCTTTTTATTGTCTATTTTAAATTACAAAAATAATGTATTAAATTGAAAACCTAAATGATCTAAAATTACTGACATTTTCTTATTCTTCTTCATTCCCTCCCCCAAGGTTAGCCACTGTTAATAATTTGGTGATTAACCTTGTAATTAATTTCATGTGTATTTGCATATATTATAGATTTTTTAAAAATATACAGTCATATAATTCTGCAATTTACTATTTTTTACTTACTCTATGGCTTAGAAATGTTTCCCTATTGGTACATATACATCTACCTGATTATTTTTAGTTGCTACAGAACATTCCATACTTTGGATATACCACAATTTGGACAGTCCCTTCTCTTTTTTTTAGCTTTTATTTATTTATTTTTAGAGAGAGGGGGAGGGAGAGAGAAAGAGAGGGAGAGAAACATCAGTGTGTGGTTGCCTCTTGCACACCCTGCACTGGGGACCTGGCCCATAACCCAGGCATGTGCCCTGACTGGGAATTGAACCAGTGACCTTTTGGTTTGCAGGCTGGCACTCAATCCACTGAACCACACCAGCTAGGGTTGGACAGTCCCTTCTTGATAGGTACTTATTATGTTTTCAATTATGCAATATTATAAAGCAAAGCTGCAATAAGGATTCTTGTATATGTCTTCTTGTACAGATGAGCAAGCATTTTTTGGAGGAAAAGTAGAATCCATAGGTCACAAGGCATGAATACTTTCAATCTTGAGGGCTATTGACAATTTGCCCACCCAAAAAGCTATACTAATGTCTTCTTTTTTAGATTTTATTTATTTATTTTTAGATAGAGGGGAAGAGAAGGAGAGAGGGAGAGAAACATGAATGTGTGGTTGCCTCTTGCATGTCCCTAACTGGGGACCTGGCCCACAACTCAGGCATGTGCCCTGACTAGGACCAAAACTGGCAACCCTTTGGTTCTCAGGTTGGCACTCAATCCACTGAGCCACACCAGCCAGGGCAGGCTGTATCAATTTCTATTCCTGCCAATAATGGATGAGAATTATACTAGATCTTCGGGGGAATCAGAATCTTCAAATTCTTGGCAATTATATATGTATGAGACCATCCTGTGTTTGAAATGGCAGTAAATCTTCCAATAACATACAATTCTCTATATGCTTAAGATATGACTGTTCATCAAAGCATAAAATTTTAGAGCTAAAAGGGACCTGAAAACAATTTTTGTCAACGTGTTGCTTGCCTGGATATAAGAAAAAAAAAAGGGCTGAATTCTGGATCATAATAGCTCATGCTATTAATGATCTCAGAAAATGGCTCTAAAAGCACAAAATAGGTACATAAGTTGCTAGATAAATCCTGTTTATATCATCTTCAAGGCATGAAATACTTACCACAGAGAGCTTGCTCATGGGAGGCTGAAATTCCGGAACTGTGTGGTAGATGGGCACTTTGTGCTAAAAGTGATGGATTACGGCTTTAATGGCATCTTGGAAATGCTAAGACTCTCTCAAGAGGAACCTTCTGCTGAAGGTAAGCAATGTATTTTACCTTTCTGATGCACACAAGGTAACTCCAAAGTTTAAATGAGAATATGCACTGAATTAAAGCCTTGGGCTGATTCAGCTCCCCACTTTTGTTGAAAATCCACCCTTATTTCCAAGCCAAAGGAGTTGAATGAAATCTGCAGGCTGTCATCTTAGCACAGCCTAACCTTCAGAACAAAGCCTATGCAATAATGTTTAGTTCCTGCTGTGGCAGGATTAGGCTGAATTGTTTAGAGACCACAGGGGTCCCTGAAGGAATTTACCAAGCACACAGTAGGTGCTCAATAAATACTTGTCATATTGAATGGAAGGTAATTTGGTAGCTGGACCCTGACAAAGCACATTTTGGGATGGGATGTCACTAAAGACTACCCTCACTGTCCCTGTTGGAGAGAAAGAAGCAAGTAGGGGGCCCCCAGCAAGTAAATGCTCTATGGGTTGTATGGGATGACTTCAGACAGAACTATGACATTCTAGTAAATAAGTAGGCATGCCAGTAAGGTCCATTTTGTGTTTTTGTCTCCTGGTTGGTGCACTAGTGACAGCACCAAAGAATGTCTGTAGGGATCATCACAGATTAAATGGGAGGAATCTGCGATGGGGAGTGGGAATGGGTGAGTGAGAACTAGGAGAAAATGAACTGATGGAAGAGAGAGGGAAAGAGAAAGAGTAAGAAGGAGAAACAATGAATAGGGTAAAATACACATAGGAAACTTGGGCATTAAAATTTTTAACCAACACTGCAAGGGCAAAGAAGAGAGAGTGACAGAAAAAACAGAAAAATACAGCCCAAGAAGACAGAAGGAGAGGTACAAAATTACAACATATATTCATATTCCTTGGCATTATAAGTTTTAAAACTGTTGATTTTACTCCATAGGAAAAATGAAGAATGAAAGATAGAGGGGCACATGCACGTATGGAAACAAACAGTCCAGTCATCAGTGATATCATCTTTGTGCTTTACAAAACTTGTGGGATACTAAACTTTAGCAAGTCATCTAGTCTAACTCTGTCATTTAACAGAAAGACAACTAAGGCTCAATATTTTTCTAAATCATGCAGCTACTTAGCAGCATTTCTAGGAATTCAATTCTGGTCTTCTGAAGACTAGTCCTTATAACCAGCTAAATTAAAACATATAACAATTTCCCCTTTCTGTGCCCACTCATGCTTTGTAGGGCTCGACGCTCCTAGAAATCAACAATAAAAATCATGTAATCCATTCTCTCTCTCTCTCTCTCTCTCGCTCTCTTGACCTGTTTATTAAAAATTTTGTCCTATGGTTATTATTTGGCTGATTCTAATTTGAAAGTTTGGAGTAGTTTCCAGGTGTTAGCGCTACAAAAGATAAAACAATTCTCAACTTCCAAGAATTCCATTTAATTCACATGTTGACAACTTTCAAACTTAAGAAACTCAGGTCTCAGAGTGAGAAAAATATAGCTGCAGACTGTGTGTGTGTATATATATATATATATATATATATATATATATATATATGGTGTCTTTCTTTTTCTCTGCCTCTCACTCTTAATGTTTCATTTCACTCTTCAAATAGCAGTGGCAGCATGGACACTCAATCCATTCTTCACACAGTGCAGCTAGGAGTTTTCTAAATGGCAAATTTGATCATGCTACCGCTGTGCCAAAATTCACTAAATGGTTTCCATTGCTCTTAGGATAAAGTTCAAATTCTTTTACATGGTTTATGAGCTCTGCATGGTCTGGGCCTTTCAAACCTTCCTCTATCTCTATGCTCTAGCAGTGAACTCCTTCTAGAGTTCAAAATAAACTCCTTGTTTATTTACACTAGGTACTCTCTTATTTCCAGACTTTCACACATACTGTGCTCATTGCTTGGGACAGTCTTCTGTTCCCACTTTGTTATAGACTCATCTGATTCTGGCTAAATTCTACTCTTTATTTAGGGCTCGACATAAATACCACTTATTCAAGAGGCTTTCCATGACACCTTATGCTGGACTAAGTTCTTTTTATGATCTTTTAGGGCTTTGGACTTTGTTGTAATACCACACTTTGTTGCTATTATGTGTTTAATTAGCTGTCTTCTTTCCTTATCTAAACTAAAACCTCTGTGAAGGCAAAAACTAGGCTTGCTTCCCTCAGCATCTTTCACTACCTGATGGGATAAATGTTTGTTGCATCAATGAATGGATGAAATAATGCGAAATCACTTGCTGCCCCCCACCTTAGATGACAGGGCTAATAGAATCTTATAATTGGAAAGCTTTTGGAAATCATGTGGCTAAACTTCCATTTTATAGATGGGGAAACTGAGGTTCAGAAAGACAAACTAATTAGTGACCAAGCTGAGATTTTAAACCCAGATCTCTTTACTTCCAGCTCTGTGTTTTTTTGTGCTGTATCACACTGGCTATCCAAAGGTGATTTTATCACCATAGCAAGGCTCAGAGTTAGTACTGTTTCCAGCAGATTAAAAAAAACAAGCAAAGGAAATTTTTCTAGTTTTCCTGAGAGTTCAAGTATGGTAGGGAGTGGCTCTTACTTGGCTCTGGAGTAGGGATGCGGAAATGGGGGTGGGTTGTAAGTGTATTCATTCCCGTCTACTCTCAATTATATAAATATAGTGCAGATAAAGCCTCATTTTAGCCATTAACAACATACATGTAAGTGCTCTTTGAAAGTACTATTTGGTAATGATTGTATTTAATAATCCAGCTTTTACCAGAGAGTTTTGTCCTCTTTTCCCTTCTTGCACTTTTACATGTGCAGGGAGAGAGGATGTCAGGAAGGAGCAGCCACATCCTATTTTCCCTGCTCCCAATTATTCCCCTTACCCTCCCCCCAAAACCATACTTCTGAAATCCCAGTCAGAAATGTACTCTTTTGAATAAAGTATCATTCAGTCTTTTCAGTTTTATTTGTAAATGTCAGTCCACTAAGGCAAAGAAACATAAGGGCAAAATCACTATAGAGAGTGTATTAGAGACTTTCATGGGGGGGGGATGGGGGGGCAAAGGCTGTGGATACTTGGAGGACAAAGAGAAAAGATGAGTATATGATTGCAGGTAGGCCTAGAATTCCCTGTTCTATGACTTTGATCAGGATTGGCCTAAAATAAGAATTTTCAGGGTGAGTTTCTCTTTCCTCGGTTTTACTAACAAACCATAATAATCTCAGACATTTTACTCCCCTTCCTGTTTCATAGGAGCTTGTGTCCCTGGACTCCCTTCCCAATATCCCAAACTTAACAAGATTAAAAGTAAGCCACTATTTTCCCCCTTATCATCGCCCCCCCGCCCCAGCAGACACTCTTCTTCAACCTCCTGATCTGGTCATCAACCTGTTTGCTATAAATTTCTTCCATTCTCAGAGTACATTGAGCCTATCCCCAGCCCTGTAACTTCCTTCTCCATTGTAGCCTTCCCATGTATCTGCTTCCCGTCCTGCTGCCACCCCCACCCCCATTCAGGCCCCTTCCACCTCTGGCTCTTCCTATAGTAACTTCCTAGCTGGTCTCCCTGACTCCTGCCTCTCTCGTTCTTCAGTCCAGCTTGTGCAGTTTGCCAGATTCATCTTCCTGAACATGATTTTCATCAAATCCCTTTCCAACTCCTGCACCCCTACTGCCTTTTGTATTCACTCCAAATGCCTTCATTTGGCTCTCAGGGCCTCTCACCTTCTGCCCTCATTCTTCCAACCACCCTCCCTCCCCCACTTCATCAACCCCGTTTCTCATTTCTCATTATTTCTTAACAGAGCCATTCTCTTCAGCCAAGCTAATCTGCTTACCACTACCCCCATCCGCAATTTGCTCCTTTGTACCTCTTGTTCTTTTGCACGTACTGTTCTTTCTCTCTGCAAAGCCTTTACCCTTTCAGCTCTAGGAAACTGCATCCTCTACTGTCTTAACAAGCTCCTTTAAGATTTAACTTTTCCAGGAAGCCTTTCTGGATTAAGTTGATCAGCTCAGCTTTATTTGTTTGAACTTTATGAAATTGTCAATATTTAACTGTTTTGACCTATAGAAACAGCAATTTCATGTGGTTCAATGTAAAACACTCCCTCCAATTTTTGACTATTCTATTTATATTGGTAGAGTGTATTTCTTTATGTATTGCTTAAGGGGCCCTCCCCCCAAATTTCTGAGTCTCTGACTGCATAACACTCTGAAAGCATAAATAATATATTTTTTACCTTGATTGGGCCTGAAATGGAGCAGAGCATGCCATGCGTGGTCAAATCTGGCTTTTAATATATTCATTTTCCTGCATTATACGGTGGGTCTCATCACTGTTTCTCTTGTATGGCAGTTAGGAGTACACATGTCTGTCTTACCCACTGCTTATAAGCTCTGTAAAGGCAAAGGCAAGACCTAATTCATCTTGACCACATGCCCTGTACCTAGCACAGTGCCTGGTACATGGTAGATCTTCAATAAATATTTGCAGAGCTGAGTTGAAGGATTTGCTGCACCTTTTTGCTCTGCAAAGAACAGAGGAGGCCTATGGATCCTCTAATCCTTTTAGAGAAGACCTCGAGAAAGCAATTTATGAATCCCTAAGCTGGTCCAGCACAATCAACTTACTAGATACATATAGATCTCAGCAAACAGCAAATCCATGGCAACCAGTCTGGCAGTACACTCACCTTTCCTTGGAAGCCCGCCAACTGCTACTGGCAGGCTCAAGAGAGCAAAAAAGCAAGTGCCAGATAGTTTTTCTACTTTGAGCTTCTCTGCCTTTCCCCACACATCTGCTGTATGTACCTGCATGGTCCTGGGGTAGGGACAGTGGCATGCTTTCTGTGGTGTAATTCCTTAGGTTCACAGATTCAGACCCTGGGAAGACACTAGCATGCTGGTCTATCTAATAAAAATATAAAGCAGGCAATGAAATTGCACCCTTGGAAGCCTTGAGGACTTGCACAAGCTGTCAGTTAATCCTCCCTGCATTCGTTATACAATGCCTTCTTTTCAGGGTTGCTGTGGACAGCCCCTGAACTGCTGAGAGCCCCCAGGGGCAGGAGGTTAGGTTCTTTTGAGGGAGTTGTTTATAGCTTTGCCATCACCATACAAGAAGTTATGGTCTGGGGAACCCCATTCTGTATCATGGATCTGCCTGCTGAAGGTAAGCAGGAGGTGTGAAAAGGGCACCAGGGCCTCACCATGACCTAGATCATCAGGCCAACCCAGGCTGTTGTGATTTGCCAGAAGAGTGAACCCAGCAATTTGTTTGTGCTAACTGCCTACTAGTCTGCAAGCAGCCTGTGTTGTGTGCAGGTGGGACTTGCATTTGGAAGAAATTTTCCCACCCAAGAAGCTGGTCCTTTTCCAAACTGATGTAAAACAAGGGTCTACAAGACCTATGTCAGTCCTTTATTTCAGCAGCCCCCCCCCCACTCCTCTGAGACATCACCTGCCAGGTATTTCAGTATCCCTCATGATGCTCCTGGATGACAAGGTCCTACCATAGTTTTCCTGTGACATTTCACAGGCTTTCATCCTCATCTCCCATTGGCTATCAGCAAAATGAGTGGTAAAAACAGTAGGCAAAAGTTTGAGGGGAAGCAGGATATTTGCATATTCTAAATGTACAACCCCCTAACTTTATTAGTGAAAGATCCTGCAGACATCACCTTAACCAAGTGATCAAGGCACATCAACATCATCTACTCCCTGACATGATGCACTGAGACTACCACAATGCCACCTCTGGTGTGTTCTTGCCAAAAATGCATAGCCTCTATGTAATTATGGGAACACATCAGACCCACCCTAACTGAGAGGTATTCTGCAAAATAACTGGCCAATGCTCTTCAAAAGTATCAAAGTCATAAAAGACAAGGAAAGAATGAGGAACCATTACAGACTGGAGGAGACTGAGAAATAACAAATCCAATATGGGAGCTTGAATTGGAGTGCAGGACAGGAAAAGAAATTAGGAAGAAACTGATGAAATTCAAATAAAGACTCTAGATTAGTAATATTGATAGTATTGTACCAATATTAATTTCCTTCATACTATGGTGAGATAAGTTGCTAACGTTAGGGGAAGCTGAGTGAAGTGATACCTGCAATTGTACTATTTTTACAATTTTTCTAGAAGCCTAAATTTATTTCAAAATAAAAGATTTAAAAAATACAAATAAATACCCCCAAATACTTAGTTATCCTTTGCTCCACTTAGAGTCCCATATCATTTCTCTACTCAAAGCTCCCCAACTGTCCCCCATTGCTTGTTAAATGAAACACATGTTTGTCACATGACATACAAGGCTCTTTACAATCTGGCTCCTAACCACCTCTCCAGGCTTATCTTCTGTCACTCCCCACACTCTACCTATGTCAGTACATCATGCCAGGGAGTACATGATACTGATGTGCCTCGATCACTTGGTTAAGGTGGTACCTGCAGGATCTTTCGCCAGTAAAGTTAGTGGGTTTGTACTTTTAAAATATGCAAGTATCCTGCTTCCTCTCAAACTTTTGCTCACTGTTTTTTCACCATGACAGGCAGTGCTCTAAAATCTTTGTGGTCTCTCCCACCTGCATTTCACACAGGCTGTTCACAGTACTTGGAATGACCTCACCTTCTCCCCACCTTGTCTCATCCAAATTGTATCACCTCCTCTTGGAAACCTACTCTGACCTCTTCAGTGTAAATTAGGTGCCCCCTCTGTGTTCCCCTGAGTGTCTGTCTGTTAGAGCACGTATATCGTTGGTCATTGTTTATTTCCTCAGTTGAACTGTGAGCTCCTCAAGGCTGTGACTTATGCTTGACCTAATTAGAGAGGTGACCCATTCAACTTGATGGTGTTCTGAAAAAGGGACAAGGACTCCCTCTGCTAAAGAGTGGGTGGGGGCAGTTACACCTCAGAGGGTTGATTCACATGAAATCTATTCACTGAAAGAGCAGGGTGCTGTGATGGAGAAACCATTACTGGAATAGGCCAATCTGGGTTAAAAGAGCAGAGGGTGTGATGTCACCAGGAACTGAGAAGTCTGAGGCAACAGCTGAAATTCTTTCATTGGGGCAAGGGGACGTTTATTATGGTCTGAATCAGCACTGTTGTAGTGTTACAACCAATGGGAACACACACTGGTGGGGCAAGCAAGGTTTGGTTCATAATGAGGATGTTAGGGTTGGGCTTGTAGACAGGGGACTAAGGATAGAAATGAGCTGAAAAGATAGTCAGAGATTGGATTTTATCTTCTGGGTTATGAGAAGTCATGAATGGATTTTAGGCAAGAAAGTGACATGTCCAAATTCATGTTTTAGGGATGGTTTGGAGAAGGCTAGGCTGGAAGCAGAGGCCAGTTTGAGACTAGTGCAGGTGGCTGGGGACATTGAAGGCTAACAATTTTCTCCTACTTCCGGGGAGATTTCTCCCTTTGTAAAAACATAAATCTAACTGATCTAGACTTCTGGTCACTAGTAGCTGTTGTGTATGAATTGGAAGTTTAAAACTTCCAGCTGGGGTATGAGGCACTTGCAAGAAGGACAGTGTAGTAGACTAAGATTGCCTCGGATCAAATTTGAATTCTGTTCACTTACTACCCATGTGACTTTGAGTAAGTTACTTACTCTCTCAGTGCCTCAGTTTTCCCTTTTGAGAAATGAAAAGTTCCTACCTCATCTGTGTATAATGAGAAGTAAGTGAAACAATGCATATACAAAGTGCTCACTTAGCCCATAGTCTGATAAATACTCCACCAAAAGTGCAGCTCAAGGACCAGTAACCAGGAGGATCCCCACGAGGTCCTGAAATATCTACTGGATTTCTTAATTCTCTTTCTTTGAGGGTCAGGCAGGACCCATAGCCTTGACCTGACCTGGGCTTGGGCCTTAATGGGGTGAGATGGTAATTATGTCTGTGGTAGGGATTAGAAGATTTAGATGATTTGGGGATGAGTGAAGGGAGTCAGATCATTAGAGTTATAGTTTCATAATTGACATGATATAGGCCACATATAAAACCTAGAAGAAGCAGGATAAAACTGTGCCTAAATGATTGCAATAGCTCAATTGACTGATTTATTACCCCATCCTCAACTGGCTGATGTAACCTTTGCTCAGATCAAATTTATATTCATGTTATCTAAGTAGAAAGAAAGGAGATGGGCTTTCTGTGATTTCTCCTTGCCAACACCTTTCTTGGCTAAACCTCACTTATCTTTGCTAAATCTTGGTGCTTTTCTGATGATTTATAGACTTTTTTCTTCTTATTTCTGGGCAAAAATCATAGACAGACTTAAGAAGCCTCTTCCCGTATAGACCACTAATTCTTCCTGAACATATCTCTCCAGAATGTCTCCAGCTGATGAAGCAGTGCTGGGCTGAGGCTACAGAACAATGACCAACTTTTGATGAAATATTTAACCAGGTAAGTGTTGCATGCATCTTAGTACTGACCAGTAGCCATCCTGAACCCAGCTTACCCCAAACTAACTCCTTGGGCTGTCATATTGTGGAAGAAACCCTTGGCAAGAGAAAAAGGCACCCCTTTTGGGGAAGTGGCCACTTGGAGACCTTTGATGCTAGAACATCCCAACACATCCTCAAAAAGCACACGGGTTGGCTTTTGTGCTCTTCTGTATCTGGCCTTTTCTTCCACACCATCCACAATCCAACCTAGCCAACCTTTCAATAGTGAAATTAAATCATCAGGCATTTGCAAGGCACTAGCATTGAAACTGTTACAAGATGGGTATCATGGAATAAATGGGGACTCTTATACAGCTATGATTGCTTTGAAGATCAGAGAACTCTGATGAGTATATTACTTAAGCAATGTCAGGTTATTTTTGGAGGGTCAGGAAAAATATGGGGTGTTTGAAAGGGTGTTCAAGGTTGGAGAAGGTGCAAATATGGAGTACAAAAGCAGGAGATAACTTAGGTCCTAGGGAAGGACATGAGGCAATAGAGTGCCTGAAAAGTGATAAACTTAAAATATGGAATTTCTAAAATGGCTGATTTTTCCTTAGAGTGGGGAACAAAAAGGGGAAAATGAGAAAAGGACAGAGTCCTACTAAGGGAACCAAGGTGCAGTTCCTATGCTGGAGCAGGCAGTTTAGGGCTTTGCTGGAACAATAGGATGCTGAAATTCAGGGTGTTCTCTGTGATTGCTGTGTGAGCTCTGGTGAAGAGGTTTTTGAGCCGGGCTGGAGTACAGCACTGCGATGCTTTGTGAGTGGCAGGTATCTGAGGTGGAAAGAATAAACAGTGAGATTGAAAGCCTACGGGACCCTGCATATGAAGTCATCTGTGTCCCCAGATAACAGTGCCTCCATTACACTGGCTGGGTTTCTTGAGGACACTCAAAGAGGTGTTCAATACTATGTAAAAGGTCACATTTATAAAAAGTTACCATAGGGCAAGGGAAAAAGCATTTGCCCTTGTGTTGATGCTAGAGATGTTATTTCAGAAGGCAGCAGAGAAGCTAGTGATAGATAGAAGTGTACATCATGCAACCTTCAAACAAGACATAGTTGGAGCTGCCCTCACTGAAATGCTTCAGTGGAAGTTTAGACTGTCTGAAAGACAAGGGTAACCTCCCAACTCCCTGTAGCTAATAAAACTTAAATAGAAAGAGGAGTGTGAGGCTCCCTGGATTAGGCAACAGGAGGAGCCCAAGGCATCTGATCTAGCTACTGTGATTGCCAACAGGACCTTGGTGGACATCTAGATGTGGGCCAGGCTCAGAAGAAAACTCCCACTGGTGTTGGCCTTGTGGTATTGAGTGCTAAGTGGCAGATGTGTGGCTAAGCCATATAGGAGGGTTCATTGAGACAGATTCCTAGGTGTCTTCCCAGCAAAACTACCATCAGCCTTTTTTTTTTGGTTGTGAACACAATCTTGTGCATGCTGAATATAGCAGCAAAGAGGGGCTACCCCCTCATGATTCCAATGCTATGCCAAGCTCCCTATCTCTGTAGATGGAAAGGGGCCCAGGATGGTATATTGAAAAATCTGTGGCACACAGATACTTCTAAAGGATCAGGGCACGTAATGGGGCAAAACCAGTTGGATTTCTACATTACCCTGACTAACATGAAGAGCAAGTGACAGGAATCACCATTTTTCCTGGACTCCATGGGGAAGAAATAGGGGTAACCTTGGGTCATATTTGAGAGGTCAAAGAACTTTCCGCTGCTCAAGAACTGGTAACACAGCAGTGTTAGAAGATAAGGATAATTTAGGACGTTGATGTAGAAGGATAAAAAAATCACTCCCTACTCTCTTTCCCCTTATACCACCCACGACTGGCCCGGGTTCAAGAACAAATCCTTGCCTTTGAAGTGGCTACTTTTCATGTCATAGTATTTCAGAACTAAAGGATTCTGCTCAGAACAACTTCCCTTAGACTTGAAAGAAACAGAAGGGTAGGGGAACAACTACTCATAGAAAAATAACCCTGTAGATGGGCCAGATTGACAATGAGGGTGAGTGGTGACTTTTGCTACTTTTACCTCGGTTCACCTCTTCTGCCCTGGCATTTTAAAGGAAGAGATTTTTTGATAATGGGTCCTGCTCCATCATCACTAAGTTTGGAGAGTGAGAATTCCCTGGGTCCTCTTTCTGTTTCACTTTCAGTTTAAAGTTTTCAATAAAGGGAAGAAGACCAATATCACGGATTCTATGTTTTGGATGTTGGAGTAATATTCTAGCAACTTGGAAGATTTGATCCAGGAGCGGACTGAAGAGCTGGAAATTGGGAAACAGAAAACAGAAAGGCTTCTAACACAGATGTTACCACTGTTTATGTGTGAATACCCAAGGAGTGTGAATCCTTGCAACAGTGTGTTCTATTAAAAAGAGAAAAAAAGTACCCATCAACTAACTGCTGTCTCTCTCTCTCTCTCTCTGTCCTGTACCCTCTCTACTCCCAGTAGGTCTGAGTCACACCTTCAAATAAAAGAAGAATTGGAAATCAAGGGAGCAGGGCGCACTTCCTAATTTTCCACTACTTGTAGATCATGCTGGTCATTTAAGTTTTTGGTGCTTTGGTTTTTCTATGCATCATTTCATGACTTTACCTGGTAGTTGACCAATTAAAAGGAAGCAGTTTTTTGCATTCCTAGAGGAAAGTAGTAGGGTTGTTTTTCTTGGTTATTTTCTCCCTTAGTTAAAAGCTTTATCTGTTACTATAATTTCCAAATTTTCCAAGGTACCTTATTCTATTGTAACATGATCTTCTAGGAGATAATTGGGGAGACTAGTCCCTTCCAAAGCAACTACCTGTGGACATTCCTCAAGGGCATAGGGTGTTGAGGAAGAAGGATAGAGAGCTGAAAAAACTCCATGAAGGCACAGAGCAGTGCTGTATGTTCATTGCTGTATTCCAGCACCTCGCAGAGTGCTTGGCACTTTGTAAGCACTTAATATATATTTGTAGAATAATTGAAAGAATTAATGTTTTCATCCGAGTGACATTTTCTTCCTCATCATTTACTTGGTAGTGATTTTTGGAGAAATTGTGTTCTAGTAGATGTGTGTGTGTGGCATAGAGGAAGGCCTGTGTCCTTTAACAAATTACTGTGACTGCTTTTCAGATCAGTTGCTGAATCCCTTAAAAAGGGCTACATGGTAGAACCTGAAGGTTTTGACTTGGTCACTTTGTACTTCAGCAACATTGTGGGCTTCACCACTATCTCTGCCATGAATGACCCCATTGAGGTGGTAGATCTTTTTAATGACCTTTGTATATTCTTTGATGCCATCATTGGCAGTCCTGATGTCTACAAGACAAGTTATTTAACATAGAAATATATTGAAGAGAGAAATTTTTATATGAGGCTCATCTGTGTGGATTTCAAAATTGAAGGATACAATTTTATTATGTTGTTATTTAGAATTAAAATTTTGCCCTGGATGGTGTGGCTCAGGGTATTCAGTACCAGCCTGTGAACCAAAGGGCCACCAGCTTGATTCCGTCAGGGCACATGCCTGGGTTGTGGGTCAGGTCCCCAATAAGGGGCATGCAAGGAACAACCACACATTGATGTTTCTCTCCCTCTCTTTCTCCCTCCCTTCCCCTCTCTGTAGAAATAAGTAAACAAAATCTTTAAAAAAATTAAATTTAAGTAGTAAATTAAAAAATTTCCATTGATATCTCATTGGACATGAAAACCAGATAGAATGTATGTAATTTAACACTTTGCAAACTAAGTCTCAACCCAGCAAGAAGTTGCCAATGAAATTTCCTTTAAGCTGTTTTCTGGAACTGGGACTAAGAAGAGGTTTGGTCTAAAAGTGTTACTGCACTTCAGTGGCTGACTACCCACAGTGTAGGCAGTACTATGCTAGGCACTGAAGGGGATACAGAAGTATTGGTGTTTTGCCTATAATTGGTGACTGCTACAGAGTTCATCCTAGTAAAGTTTGTGTAGAAATACATGGTGTTAAATTTTGGTTTCCCCTTTAGGTACCATTTTTATACACGAGAGAATTCCAACATTACTCATGTTGAAGAAATGTTCGATTTGAAGCTCTTTGGGATTGCTATAGGGTAACCAAAAGCTCACCTATTGGTCTGAGGTCTGGGAAGTGGTTAATTATGAGGTAGCAATCCCTTGCTCCCAGCTTTCTCCACCCACTAGCTTATTAATTTCTATAGTTCTTAATCAAATTTTGCAAAAGATGAGTAGAAAACAGATGACTATATTAACTTATTTTGGTGCGATACTTCCTTACCCTTGATTTTATGTGTTATGTTGTCTAGGTAGAAACTTGCTAAGATTTTCATAGCTGTGAAGGGACGTTTCCATGTTTGCAACATGGATACATGTCTTATTGATGGAAAATGATGCTCCAGGCACCCCAAACTTTAGACAGCTCCTCTGTCCCAGGAACCAAAGCAAAGCTGGAAAATGAGTAGCCCCTTTCATTGAATCCTTCACAGTAGTCTGAAATGTGCCAACTCCTAAATCACACACAGGGCAGTGTGTTTATCTCAGATTAGACAAGGCCCTTTCAGGTCAGGTAGAGAGCCTCGGGGCTAGGCCAAGCCATCTAAATAGGTCTCACAAATAGACATCATTCTGTCAATCATCAGGAATTGCAAACTAATAAAAAAGCACACATGGAGATTATGAAGGAGGAAAAATCCATGGAATCAGACTACCTGTCTCAACTTGTTGAGCTCAAGCAGCCTGAAGAGAAAAACAAATCACCAAAAGCTAATTCAGTTGAAACTAAAATAAAAAGTGATTCAGCATGGGTAGTAACACAGCTGCTGGTTTAATCAATCCACTTGATACTGTTCAGACAATTGTTGGGGATCTTAGAGATGAGGCCATTAGGTATTTTGGTACTTTATGGCTGCAGTAGGGAGTTAGGGGGCTGTTTCCATGACAGAGCAGGGCTATGTGAATGCAAAAATGGAATCTATTTTTTTACACCTGTTTATTAAAAATAAACAAAGTGCAAAGTTAAAATATTGAAACAGCAGTGATTCACCAAACCCGTTTGTGTTTTCATTTTTATTTTACCTGTAAAATTGGAATCACTTCCCCTGGCACTTGATAACCTGAAATGGAAGTGAGAAGGCTACTGCAGAATTATGAAGTGAGTTATTTGTTTTCAGTTTCAATTTTCCTGATACCACTTCATCTCAACCAGGCCCTTTTATATACATCTTCTTTCCTTTCTCTGTCCTTGTGTTGGTTTATGCAACCTGAAGTTTCCCACAGCAGTCTCACAACAAGGCCAGGCAGTGTCCATGCTCCCTGACCTTCTAATCTTCTCTTCCATGTCATTGGGACTCCCATGTGACTGACTCAAGGCTGAAGGGTCAATTACCATTCTTGCATAATGGCCAGCCAGTGAATATTTTCCTCTCGTATAGCATTTGCACGGTACCTATTGCTTTCCTCTGTATAGGCAGGCATGCTTATTTGAGGGCAGTGATCCTTTTCTCAAAAGGTACCAGGTAAAGGAAACCCTGATAAGAAGCATGCTGAGGTACAAAGTTCCATAAGTAAAAAGGGTTATTGTTATTGGCTATATAGGAAATCATGATGAGGGGTCTATTGGTGATTACTAAACTTTCTCTGGAGCTGAGTCATAGCCACAGTCCTAACGCTTATTTCAAGACTTATCAGTTTGGTGATGATGATGATGATGATGGTGATGGTGATGATGGTGATGATTACGATGATGAGATAGCTTGCACTTATCATCCACCAGGCAGGTTTTAAGTGCTTTGATATGTATTAAGTTTTTAGTCCTTAGAAAATCCTGTGAGGTAGGTACTATTATTATCCCTATTTTACAGATAAGGATACTGAAGCACAGAGAGGTTAAGTGACTTGCCCAAGGCCACACAGCTTATAAATGGTACATCTGGGATTCTAGCCAAGACAGCATGGCTTCATAGTTTCATGCTTTTAATCATTGAACTCGTGAGTACTGTTCTCTATGAGAACATGGATTTTAACTGGATCCAAACTTGTATTAGGAAAGTCTGACTGGCAGATTTCATAGACGTCCTTTCAACTTACTTATCTTTTGGGTTTACTTGAAAAGTTCCAACTTACTTTTCCAAGTCACCTAAAAGAATGAGCACGCTTCTGTGGGGAAGATGAGGAGCACAGATTTACCATTATTTTTCAGGTGTCCAGCTCTAACTGCCCCCTACAAAGCAGTTGAGGCTTAGTACTGCTGCCTCTTAAGTGATAGCACTAGGAGAGGAGATGGTAGCTGGTGGTAAAATACCCAGTTCTCATAGCCAATGGGACAGCAAATCTAACTTTGTCATATTAACAAGGCAAAGCAGAAGGAATGAACTTTTCCATCTTCTTTCTTTTCCTTTTCCTATACTTGACTTAAGGCTGCTCTAGCGCATTTACTTGAAATGATCTAGGGAAATATGTTTGATGGGGGAGCACCATGTGCACCTTTTCCTAGGTTGCTTCCCCATGGGCACTCATGGACAGTCTCAGAAACCTCTCTTTTTCCCTTCCCCAGGAATTGTTTGGAGCCTCATAGTTATCTAGGACCAGCCAGGAGTTTGCAAAGTAGCTGCACTTATTTCAGAATTTATGGATGTAGGACCTAGACATCAGTATTTTTAAAAATAAAGTTCCCTAAGTGATTCTAACATGCAGCCAGGCCTGTGAACCACTGACCACTTCCCTGTATTCCTTACTTTACAAAAAGAACACCTGGCTCTCATCACATCCCTTAAATACCATGAAACACACACAAACACACACAGACACACAAACACACCAAAAGTTATTTGCTTGCTAATTTTATTTCCACCATTTACCAGGTAGAGACTATTGAAGATGCTTACATGGTGGCCTCAGGCCCCCAAAAGAGGAGTGGCAGTAGGCATGCAGCTGAGAATGCAAATGTGTTCCTAGATATCCTGAGCTATGTGGGTACCTTCAAGATGCGACATATACCAGAGGTGCCAGACTGGATTCAAATAGGCCTGCACTCAGGTAACAATGACCAGTAAAACAAAAGAGATGACATTCCAATATGTCTAAAGGGAAAACTAGAAAAGGAGGGAGAGAGTATGTCTTTCTTGATTACTAGAAGCTGGATTATCCAGGTGTCTAGTGTTCCAAAATTCCTTCAGTTCTACTCAAGTTTACTCTCTTCCCAGTAGGCAACAGTCCTTGTTCAAGGTACCAAACCCTTTCAGTTTACCTTTCTTGTGAAAGCCAACGTTTCCATGTTTGAATATATGATACATGATCAATGTGCATGTTGTATATAGGATAAATCACTTAATTATTTAAAATCTTAACTTCTGAAGTATTTGTCTCCCACACTACTTTCAACTGGCTTGAATATCTACAGGATTTCCCTTTCATTGTATCCTTCTTATCTACCTTCACAAATTCACAAGTATCCTGACAAATACCTCACTTCATGTCACAGGTATCTTGCATAGTAGCCCTTCCTGTTCCCCTCTCCACTCACCTCTTCTTTATCATTGCTTTGCTCTTCTGGGCCCCTTTTCTTCCCCCATCCTTTTTACCCCTTCCCTACCAAATTTCTTAAAAGTGATTGATACTCACTATACCATTTCTTCAGTATCCATGTCCTCTTTTGCCCCTTTGTAATCTGGTTTCACCTCTCACCACTTTTCCCAGTCCTAGTCTGCTCTTAACTCTGCCACATTTGATATTCTTGACAGTCCTCCCTAAAACTTCCCTCAGTCGGTTTTTCTGACATACTCTTCACTTGCTGAATGATTCTTCTCTATTTCATTTCCTCTCCAAGCAAGTTCTGCTCACTAACTGTGGCTGTTCCCACATTTTCTGCAAAGCTCTGAGATATGGTGTCCTTGCTCTCTGCACATTCTAACCTCTAATTCATTCTCAACCCACTATAACCTAGTTTTCATTTTCTACTATTGTCTCATAATCTCTTCTGTCTTCATCTGTTGCTTAAATAATGATATTGCTCAGGGTTTTTGTCATTTATCCACTGTTTTTCTCTCCTCATCTACTCTTCTGATTTCATGTCTATTGTTTAACTACCACTTGTGTGCTGATGACTTCCAACTCCACAACTTTAGCACATGTCTTCTTTCTTAAACTTTAGTCTTGTATATCAAACTTGCTGATGACATTTCCACATGAATGTTCCACATGGAACTCAGACTCAATATATCCAAAACAAAATTATTTTCTTTCCACATGAACTTATTCTTTCTGTTTTTATTTTCTATTTTAATTCATGGTATCACCATTCACCTTGTTATTTCAGTTAGTCTTGGGAGTCATTCTCCTTGATTCCTCCCTCACCATGATCTTTACCATTCAACCAACTACTAAATCTTGAATATTTTACCTTTAAAATATTTCTTGAATGTGTTTTGTCTCCTCTTGATGTGCGCTACTCAAGTCTAGGCCACCAGCATCTTTTGTCTGAATCATTGCAACAGCTCCTCTTTTTTGCTTCCACTCCTCTTTCTATCCATCCTTCTCATAGTCATTAGCATAATCTACATTTGTTTGTCTGTCTTTCCATTAAACTATATGCTCCTTCATGGATGGGACCATATCTTAGTCATGTGTGTATTCTGAACACTTAGCACATTGTAGGTGTTCAATATTGTTCTTTTAAAGAAAAACATTCATATCTCATTTGTACTTTAGCTTCACATCTCCACCCCCCACCCTTAGCACATGTCTTCTTGGATGACTCACCGTTACTTTAAATTGAGTATATCTAAACCTTCAAGTCACCATTTCCCACAAACCAACATAAGTTCATAAGCCCATGCCAATTTCCTCATGGTTGTCAATCAGATAGCCAACAAGTCTGTTGATTCTCCTTTTACAATGTCTCTTTTATCAACTTTTTGTACCCCCACATCATCACCTCCTTTCCAGTACTCACAACATTGTGACTGGATTAATGCAACAGCCACTTAAGTTTCCCTGGTTATACTTTCTCTCCTTTCAATGCATTCTATATACTGATCTAGAGAGGGAAAAGGAAAAGAAAAATCATTTTCATCATATAATTCCTTATTCAAAATTATCTAGTGGTTCAAGGTCCTACAGCTTGTACAACCCAATATCCAACTTTGTTTGAAGTTTCTCCCTGGCCACCTGAACTACACAGACTGGTTTCTCTATGAGCTTCCCAAAATTCTATGCTCAATCTGAACCAAAAACCTTTGATTCTTGTCCCTTTTCTCCTATTCAAATCCTACCCACCCATCAAGATTCAAATCAAATTCTACCTTCTCCACTGGGTGCTTCTTGACTGAATCAGATCCTAATACCCTACCCCTCTTCTAAACTATTATAGCACTTCTGACTATAGCATTTATCTTGCCTAAGCCATACATTGTTTTGGGTCGTTAGTTAATTGCTTCCTGTTTGGTAGTCTCTCTTTTTTTTTCAATTAGGTTATAATCTCCTGGAGAATGGAGATTATATGTTACATTTTTTATGCCCCTAGGTGCCTAGCTTAGTGCTTAGTGAATACTTCTAAATGGGTGAGAAATTAATTAAAATGAAGAACATAGTTTTCTTATTATTTTTATTCTTAAAAATTAAAGTTCAGGTAGAACTTTTGGAAGCAAAAACACTAATTAGTTTCTCTAATTCAAGAAACAGCAAAAAAAAATAATGCTGAGCAATTTTAACATAGAAACAGTAGAAATCAAAAAGGTAAAGGTGGGGGAACTTCCTAGATACTCCTGAACTAGATTTTCAGTATGGTTGCTGAAGTTTTTCCAAGTAATGTCAACTCGATGAACACCTAACACGGCTACATTAAAATGTAAGAACATAAAACATTCTAACTGCAAATAGAAAATATTCTTGGATTATCTATATATGCTGTTCTTTCATGCCCCTAGTACAAATGATTGAAAGTCAATTCTACTTCTCTTCAAATTTTAAAAATGTCTTAGCAATAATTTTCTTGGTAGACACAGTGTGACAGACATATAGCCCTATGGCATTCCTTTTTCCAACATTAAGGCAAAAGAAAATGTCACATTTTTTTCCTTGCAACAAACACGTTTGGATTCTCAGTCCCTGCCTAGGATTTTCTGGTTTGAGTTTGATGCTTATTTCTTTCTACTGACAGATATAAGCATTTTGGGTATAACTGTTGCTTGGAACAAAGGTATAAGTAAGAGGGGTAGTCATGTCTGCATCATTATAAACTTGCTTCTCATAGGGAAAAGAGTTTATTACTCATTATAAGGCTTCTTATAAATTCTCAGAGCTATTTGGTGGCAACTTTATTATTTTATGCCCTTACATTTCTTCCCTGGGCAGTACTCCTCTATTAACATTGGATGCATACCTATTGACTGTAATCCCAACTGCCTGCTACTCTATAGGGCCCATTGTTGCTGGAGTGGTGGGCCTTACCATGCCAAGATACTGCTTGTTGGAGACACTGTGAACACAGCTTATTGGATGGAATCAACGGGGTTACGTGAGTACCTCTAGCAGGATAGATGGGGTGGTAGCCTCTTACTTTGGGGAAAGTAATTCTTCCTCATGAAAGGACGAAGAAAGCAGGGTACTTGATGTTTTGATGTTTTAAAGAAAAACAAAAGATAACTTGAGGAGATAAAGGAGATTTAACACATTTTTTCTGGTCTCTTATGGCAAACCAGTAGGGGGTGATATTGGATTGAACATGTAACATTTTTGTTCTAGAAATAAAGCTGTAACTAAGTGACATTGAAACACCCAGTATTTGATCAAAACAACTAAAAAAATTCTTTGGGTAAAGGAAAAAATTGGCTACCTTGGTGGGTTTAGGGGAGTCATGTTGAAAAAAGAAATAGCTAAGGAACTGACATTTTTATTTTTTCAACTAGTTTGTGGAGACACATGCAGAGCCAGTTGCCTCTTAGGCTGCTGTTTGCTGCTCTAGTCCTGTTTTGAACTAGTTAGGACCCCTGGAGTTTTGGCTTCATCAAATAGGTCCCTCAAATTTAGCTAGCAACAACCTCTCAACCTAAGGAGTTTGGGATTCTGAAATAATTAATTCCAACTTGCCTGTATATAAAACCTTTAGCTTCTATCAAAATATCAATGGTATCAATGTTACCACTCCTTTCCCCCTTCTTTGAGAAGGAAACTTTACAAATCATTATGACATTTGTTTATGGCCAGCAACTTTTTCTTGGTTATGTACTGCTACTACTAAGGCAATGTTGGAATCGCAATATGCCTTTACATGTACCCTGGTTGAGCAACATGATTTGTTTGTGCTACTCTGGGAAGAACATAGACTTTATATATAGTTTTAATGGTTTTTATATTTAAAAAAACACTTAGGCCCTTAGAATCCCTGTCTTTGGCAGTTGGCAGGCAAGACAGCTCTTCCCAAATTTCTACAATATACACAAACTAGTCCCTGATGATCGGGTGGCCTACATCATAGTGGGTGATACCCTGTCAGATCCCACTCCTCATGACTCATGTGCAGAGACAGGCTTGCACAATGAATCCAGTCTTAGTCCATCTAGCCTATGCAGCCATGATTAAGGAAGCAGCATGGAATTTAGAAGCTGCTGTGAGACAGCTTTCCTGATTTCTGGGAAAGTCTTCAAACTTTACAGATAGGACCAAGTCCATGGACATAGTCATCCAAGAACCGTTAAGCATATGACTTTGTTTTGAAGTGCAACTCAAGATGAGGTGGAGTTGATCATGGAAATGCAATGCAGATTTGGTACAGTTGCCTGGACTGATGGAAGCTTGTAGAAGAGTAAATTCATATTCTGGTTGGCACCAAGGAAACTCCACACATTTCACATTGAATATATAGAGCTGAAAGCAGAAAATGAATTTTTAGATTTAGGCAGCATCTTACCCAGTGATCAGCTAGGAAGAAGAAAATGGAATGAATCATACACAGAAGGTGTTTATTAAGCACTGACTGTGAGGAAGACAATAGGAGATACAAAGAAGTATACACATGTGGTCTTTTCACTAAAGGAGCTGGTTAGTGTTCTTATCTGGAAGCTAATAACTGTAACTAAAAGGTGGTATTAAACTCTACAGCTGATTGAATGTCTGTAAAGAGGTAGCCTCTAAGCTCACTTTGGGTATGAGACTGGGACATGTCACAGGTCTATTAAAAGAATCAACTTAAAAAATCAGTTTCATTCATACCTCATTTGTGCTCAGTTGTAGCTAGTGATACTAGAATGCACATGACACAGATCTGGAGTGATCCTCCTTGTCACACAACTAGATGGTGGCCTGAATGAACTAGCTCTCTCTCTTTTAAAAGAAAAAAATTTTTTCATTCTTTTTTTAAATCCATGCCTCCTCAAGGAGTTGCTTATTGATTTTAGAAAGATGGAAAGGAAGAGAGAGAGAGGGAGAGCAACATCAGTCAGTTGCCTCTTATATGTACCCTGGCCTGGGGACCAAACCTGCAACCTATGCATGCGCCCTGACCAGGAATTGAAACTGTGACCTTTTGGGTTACAGGATGACACTCTAACCAACTGAGTCACACCTATGAGGGCTTTCTCTCTTTTGAGTGGTTTGTTCCCCACCAGTAGGATTACTCTACTGAAAGTCTCCCTGACAATCAAATGCTAGTGAAATGGCACACATAGGGTTGGCTAGGGACATGCTAGATGATCATATGACTTTTAGGAAAAGGACAACACTTTTTGAGCAGATATTCTCAGTGCCAATGAGTTAGTGGGGAAGACACTAACAACAGTACTGAGATGTCAAAAGAAGGAAAATCAGTGTGAGTAAACAAAGCAGAATTTTCTTCCAGTTCTTTTCAGCCATACCTTCCAACTTAGATTGTACAAAGCATCTAAAAGAATTACCTTCTCAAATGTGTGTGGGAATAACTCCGGGACTTTTATTTAAGACTCTACTTGAACAACTCTACTTGATCTTCATAAGATGACAGTTTTAAGGAAGGTCAAGGATTCTCCTTTAGCTAATGAATGGTTTTTCTTTGCCAAGGAATTATACTTATTTTCCAACTAAATTTTTAGTCATAGTCCCCCATGTAAAGCTCTTAACCCTGGTTGGGATCATTAGTTGGAAAATAATACATTCATGTGTGTACACAGCTAGATGTACCCACCCAAAGGACAACTATAAATATACAGTAGGCACAAAATGTTGACAGAGGTCTTGACTCACATCTCATTGATTTTTAAATTTATGTACAGCAATATTGAAAGATGGCTGAATGGATGTATGTGGAAATTACTCTTTAGCGTCTTAAGTAGAATATGTAAACCTTGATAATTCAGCCCTGGCAGCAACCTGTAAGAGGCTACTTGAAACCTTACTTCCCTCGGAGGAGGTCACATTTCACCTGAGAGCACAGGTGCTTTCTCCACGTAAGGCCTAGAGTTAAATGAACGCCTTTCTATCACATGACCTTTCATCTGAGGCACTGTCTAGGAGCTGAAACGTGCTACGGCCTTATTTGGGCCTGGTGAAGAGGGCCATAACTCCCTCCTTCTCCTCCTGTGGGACCCCAACTGAAGCTCTCTCTCAGGGACTTTGTTTAGTGTCTAAGTTCATTTAGAAGTGAGGGCATTTATTACGTTTATATTTTCTTATTGATTTTACCTGAAAGGATGTAAAGTCATGGCTTTCTTTCTTTTACAGCTTATTGTATTCATGCAAGTCATGGCACTGTGACAATTCTTCGAGCTCTGGGTGAGGGATATGAAGTGGAGCTTCGAGGAAGGGCAGAGTTCAAGGTATAATATCCTTCCCTTTTGTGAGTCAAACCACTTGGACACACCTGCTTCTGGAGAGGCCATGGTCTGCTGAAAGAGTTTACCTGGATGTCTGAGACTAAGAGCTATAATTTGGGCAGAATTTTCAGCCCTGTTTGCGGTTCCCAAAATATCGTTCCCTTTTTGCCTCAGTTTTTGTCTCTTTAAAGTATGGTATAGTGAGTAAGATCGTTAAAACTCCTGCATTTTTCAGGCTGTGAGCTGATCTTTCTCTCTTAAATAGTTTCCCTGAATTTGGCTTTCCAATGAGCTGCATTATTATTTACATTTTAAAGCTTCTGTTTTGTTTTCTATGGCAGTGCCAGACATTGTTCCATAAGCTACAGTATTGGTGAGTTTGGGTTTTCTATTTGTCTGATCAGTGGCCACCTTTTCTGACTTTTCACCTCCACCACTGACCCCCTGTTATGTCTTTCTCCAAGGACCAGGGTGCATAAAGTCAGTTGCTATGAAAGACAAAATTTTGCTATGACCTTTTCTGTTAGGACTATCCCTTGATCTAGGATTCATGGTTAGAATAATTTTCTTTTTTTGCCATTTCCACAGGATTTTTTCCCATCTTCCTCTGGATGACTCCAAGAACTCTAGATGCCCCAGTTGTAAGAGGTTCTTGAGATCTCATAACCTGATTCCTTCATTTTCAGATCTAGAACCAATGCTCAGAGAAGTAAAATAATTTGATTAGCATCACACAGTCAATCAATAGCAGAATCAGGCCAAAACTCAGGGAACCTGACTTCCCATTCAGTACCCTTTCATGGTGCTATTATGCATGAAAATCATTTCCTCAGTGATTATTCTTAGCCAAAGCAAAGCCTGGGCACTGAGAAATGCACAATTTGTTTCTGTCATTGACATGCCTTCCTCAAATGGTGGCATTTTACATGTAAACATATTTCAGAAGTTAAATTTTGGAAGACCTGATTCTAGTTGATCAATTTATTTTTTGGCTAGTCCTAGTTTGTCCCTTTCAGTAGGTCCTTAATATCTTCTGGCAGGTGGTATTAATCATTTATGAGGTGAAAGAGGTTCCTTTCCCACCTGGGCAGTGAATCAAGTCACCCAGGGCTTTTGTGATCCTTTTATACATTCTAAGCAGAGGAGGACAAAGGCAGCTTGGTTTCCTGAAGTACTTTCCTCTCTGTATTGCTTGGCATAGATTCCCTCATTTAAATGCTGAAGAGCTGAAGAGTTGCCACTTTGAATCTGAAAAGGAAAAGCATGCCCTCATCCCCATGATTTTCATTGCCCCCCACCCCCAAATTCC
>PVJD01013470.1:0-33884 GCA_004026545.1 Mormoops blainvillei
ATGGTGGGGTTCCACAAAGGCCGAGGCAGAGGACAGAAGTAGGAACCAGCAGGTCTTCCACACACAGTCTTGTTGGGGGGAAGGGTTCTCACCTTTGACTTTGGAAGAGCTGGTCTCCAACGGCTTCTGGGGTAGGGCAATATGAGGTCAGTAGAAATTCATCCCGGAACCGCCTCCTTGCTCGCCCCAACCCAATGTGGGGGGTTTGGAAATGAGTTCGGTCTGCTGAGTTCTGGGTGTCCCAGACCCCGAGTGCAGGCAAAGCTGCCTTGAGGCACATGAGTGCATTCCTCCCGGGCCTGTGCATTCTCAGAAGTGCACTTACGTGGCTTGCACCCTGCATGTGTGGGCCTCTGGGCTGCCCCTGACAGCATGCACATGCAAAGCCCTGTCTCTAGCCTGGG
Source organism: Mormoops blainvillei (assembly GCA_004026545.1). Classification (NCBI taxonomy): domain Eukaryota; kingdom Metazoa; phylum Chordata; class Mammalia; order Chiroptera; family Mormoopidae; genus Mormoops; species Mormoops blainvillei. Next base: position 405 of record PVJD01013470.1, read on the forward strand.
ATCAGGAAATGGCCCTCGTCTGTAGGGGCAAACGACACTGACGATGTCTGCAGGTAGCACCAATAGCAGTCACACATAATTATGCCCAATCCCACAACAACTGCAGCCACACAGACACAACCCTGGACAGAGCCATGCACTCTAAGTCTAAGACCCAGGGCACTCACTCACATCCATTTCTGGTATATAATCAGACACAGACACACAGGCAGTTACACACAGAGACAATTACACACAAGACTCCTGTTAAGGCTCACAATCCCACATCCATTCCATCCATTCCCTCATCCATTAACACATTTTCACTACAGGCCTGCTGAGTGCTGGGAGATGTTCTAGGTGCTGAAGACACACGGTGGGAAGGTTCTTGAGGAGGACCTCCCTGCCCCCTAAACCCCCTCCCTAAGCCCCGCAGCAATAAATGGCAGTGCAGCAGGAAGGGGTTTCCCGGGTGGGGGTGACCTGAGTGACGCTCTGGTGCCACTTCACAAGTTCCTGGTCATTACAGTGCTCCTGCGAAGAGTCTGAGTTGGGGAAGGGGCGAGACCCATGCGACTGAGGCCCTGAGTCCCTCCCTGGCTTCCAGTCTATACTCGTCACTGTGTTCTCTGAAGCAGCTGGCCCCAAGGTCTCTGGTTCTGGGGTCCTGGACCAGTGAATCGTATAGTCCAAGGTCTTGTCTGGGGAATCGCCTAGGGGTGGGTGAGTGGGGGTTTCCTGAGGGCCAGCCCAGAGTGCTCGAGCCCCTCCCAGCTCCCCAACCCTGGAGCAGCCCCTCAACGAACCCCAGTACTTGTCACACTTCCCGTTAGCAAGCAAACACAAGTTGGAGGACGAGGGAGATGAGCAGTAGCAGGGCACAGAGTAGTCAGGGTCCCGGGGTATGCCGGCCAGAAGAGGGTCGCTTTGAGTAAGGAGGACAGGGGGCTGCACTTAGACCAGCCCCCATGACTCAACACCCCCAGACCCTCCCTGACACCCCAGAGAGGCCTCCTTAATACAGGGCCTCCAGCCATGGTAGGAGCAGGATGAAAGATGGTTCCAGCCCCAGGGGCTGGGTTGGGCAGTGAGAAGGACCCAGAAGATGCCACAGGAGAAAGTGAGGCCTCAGAAGAGTCTAAAAGAAAAAAAAGATCTTGCCCTGGCTGTTGTGGCTCAATGGATTGAGTGCCTGCCTGTGAACTGAAAGGTCACTGGTTTAATTCCCAGCCGGGACACATGCCTGGGTTGCGCAGGCCAGGTCCCCAGTTGGGGATGTGCAACCAATCGATGTATCTCTCAAACACTGATGTTTCTCTCCCTCTCTTTCTCCCTCCCTTTCCCCCTCTCTCTAAAAATAAATAAATACAATCTTTAAAAAAAAAAAAAAGAAAAGATCTTAACATTGGGCCCTACAGGAAGAGCATTCCCTGTAGGAAACAGGCAACAGCATATGCAAATGCTTGGAGGTGTGGAACCATGAGCTCTGTGACGGTAAATTCCGGTTGGAGGCAGAGTCCCGGAGGGAGTAGCCAGGCACCTTAAGCAAGCATTGAAAACCAAGCAGGGGTATTAGGACCTGGCTCCCCAGGTAAATGGGGGCCATAGTGTATGAACAGGGGAGGCAGGGCATACTAATTAATAAAGTAGCTAAACTGGGGCCCAGCCCCATAGCAGGTAAGGCTGGAAACAGGAAAGAAGTCAGCTCTGTTTCATACCCATAGCCCCCTACCTGCCCTTTCAGTGTAGTGAGGGCTGGCACAGAGTCACCTGGGCCAGGGATGTCTGGAAAAACTTCCAGGGAAGGGCATCTTGCCCTGGGTCCAACTCAGCCAGAAAGGCCATACTCTAGGCCTTTCTGTTTCTGCCTTTGCTGAGCCTTCTGGTGTCCTTCCTCTGCCCAGTCCTCCTAGAAGATTCCTATATACCCTTCAAAACCCCACTCAGCATTTCCTCTGTGAAAGTTTCCTTAATCTTTTTTTAAGCTCATATTTTCTAAGCACCTCACTGGATGCTGGGCACCACCGTCAGCACTCATTGGGTCTTTATACTAATCCTGTGGCAAAGGAGTTATTGTTCTGTCTGAAATGTTCTAGGCTACTTTTTGAAGAGGCACTGGAGACTCTTCAGCTGGATGGCTTGGGTTCAAATCCTAGCTCTGCCCCTTCCCAGCTGTGTGATGTTGGAGGAGTTACTGAACCTTTCCCTGCCTCAGTGTCCCCAGCTATAAAAATGAGATGTCATGCTGCCATATTATTGAGTTGCTGTGATTAAGTAAATGAATCCATACCAGTGCCTAACATACAGTAGTGGGAAACTCAGTGTACGTCCTTGAATGTCACGCTGAGAACTTGGGACCTGCGGACCATAAGAGCCCTGAGATGACTGGAGGGGAACAGGGAAGACACTCCAAGCGCCAAATGCAGGCAGAGCCCCAGCCGAGCTACCCTCTCCCATTCACATCAGTTGTTCCTCGCAAAATCCCTCCTGGGAGAATTCTTGGGTGTGGGGGCGGGGTCATTAGCCTGGGCCCCGCCCCTCGGCCGTGAATCCTGCACCCATCCGGATCCCGACTCCTTTCGACCCCCACCTACCACATACCACCTGCTCCTGCTCTCCCATGAGGAACTGCGAAGCCAGTTCCCAGCTGTGACGCTGAAATTTGATCCTGTGGGACACCATCGCTTTAAACCATGCAGAGCCCTAAGGCAGTCACAGAGAGGGGTGGGGCTAGCCTTTAGCTCCGCCCCCGCCGATGCAGCCTAAGGCTTTACTAATGCCTTCCCTCTTCCGCAGATTTTAGGAGCCGCCTTGTAATTGGTTAAAATTCAGGTGAAGAGGCGGGATTTTAGGCTGGTTTCTGCTCATCGATTAGTCAGCATCTAATAGGGCGGTACAGGAGGCGGCAGATTACGATTGGGTATAGCTGGGAGGCGGGACCAATTCTTGGTCTCTCAAGGAGCGCGGGTGGAGGAGGTTCGCGGGAATTAGATATCCCGTCCTGCCCGCCTGGCCCCCTGAGATCCGGTCCCGGCGGCACTGGTCTCGGATTCCTGGGTGTTGCGGTTTGAAGTCCGGATTTCTACTGGTGGGGTCGGTGTGTGTCTTCGAGATGAGATTTGGGGGGTTCCCAAGATTAAATGGAGCCTCGAGGGGTGATTTGGGGATCTTCATAGCGATATCTGGGATCTTGTTATGAGAGGAGTCTTTGCTGTTAGAACTGGGACCCCGAAGTGATATTTGGGAGTCACTGAGGTGATCTCTGAAGATCTAGGGCTACGACCTTGAGCGCCTGGGGCTGAAATTTGGGGTGTCGGAGGTAGCATGGATGTTGGGGTCCAGAGAGCCTGAGACCTTGAGGGCTAACACTTAGAGATGGGGTCGGGGGTTGTCGGGGGACTGCTGCATCTTCCCCACCCCCATTCTTGGCTGCTATCCCTGGATATCTGCTGGATTGGCCTTGCGCAGGCTCGCAGGATCTGAAGGCCACCTACCGAAGGTAAAGCCCTGAGCTACACTGTGCCTCCTTCCCAGGCGTGCAAGATGGAGGAAGGCGGGAACCCAGGAAGCCTGACTAAGGTGGTCCATCTACTGGTCTTGTCCGGGGCCTGGGGCATGCAAATGTGGGTGACCTTCGCCTCAGGTAGGGACCCTCGGTCTGGACGTCATGGATAAGCAGGGTGGGGACCTAAAGGAAGGGGAGACCTGGAGTATCCTAACAGGCTAACAGGCATGTGTCCCCTGCACCCCACAGGCTTCCTGCTTTTCCGAGGCCTTCCCAGACATACCTTCGGTCTTGTACAGAGCAAACTCTTCCCTTTCTATTTTCACATCTCCATGGGCTGTGCCTTGGTCAACTTCTGCATCGTGGTTCCACAACACACCTGGGCTCAGCTCACATTCTGGGAGGCCAGCCAGGTATGCAGACTTGGGCTTCACTACCCTCTGAAGACTCATTCTCAGGACCCCACCGAGCACCGATGGCTACACCTTCGTGAGAATTACTAAAACAAACAAAAAAATTCCCCGTCTTCCTGGTGGGTTCCTGGGCTCTGGGCACTCTTGAGCAGTGATGGCCTGCACAGCCGTTCCCAGCAGCCCTGCCTGTCACCCAGGGTCTCTGGGCTGGCTGTTGCTCCCTCTCCTCCCTCTGCTTGGGCCTGTTGCCCAGCTGTGGTGACTCAGCTGGGCTGGGGCACTGACCCCGGCTGATTGTTTAAAAACTAGCCCGACGGGGAATTTACAGTCCCGCACTGCCATCCATACATTCTCCCAGCCACCAGGCGGGGGACCATCTCTTCATCTCATATTTCTCCCTCTCACCCTCCCTCTGCCCCCATGATGTTCCTCAGATGTGGGCAGGGAAAGCCTGACGGGTTTCAGGAATAGTCCCACAGAGGAGAGGATTATGGGTAACCAGAACTTTAAGGACTTTTTATTCACTCCCTGCGGGCCCAATATCAGCTTCTGGGGTCTGGGCTGGGGCCACAGAGGTGACAGGCCCTGGCTTAAGCTCTCTGTTTTGGGGGAGTGATGGGACAGCTATTGTGCTCTGTCCCAGTTTGGGGAAGAGAGGTTCTGCCCTGACATACCCTCTGGGAACAGAGGAGAAGAGGATACAAGGCTGTGTTCTGGAAACTTCCAGCCTGAGTGTCAGAAGAGAGGAGGCTCAAAAGTTTTTAGGGGGATAGAGATGGTGATGTGGAGCTTTTTCTTCTGGTTTCGGGGCGTAAGAGCTAGAGCTCTGGCTGGGGCCCCTAGCCTGGATTTGGGGGAGGAGTGGGGGCGCCTAGCTTTGACCCAGTGCTGTCCCCCATCACCCTCTGAACTTTGAGGATGCAGAAAGACCCTCTGGAGGGCCCCTTCTGCCTCCCAGGCATGGCTCACCTTCTCTTCCCACTGCCTACCCCCTCCAGCTCTGCCTGCTGTTCCTGAGCCTCACGCTTGCCACTATCAATGCCCGTTGGCTGGAGCCCCAGACCACAGCTGCCATGTGGGCCCTGCAGACCATGGAGAAGAAGCAGGGCCTGGGTGGGGAGGTGCCAGGCCACCACCAGGGCCCTGACCCCTACCGCCTGCTGCGGGAGCAGGACCCCAAGTACAGTGCCCTCCGTCAGATCTTCTTCCGCTACCATGGCCTGTCCTCCATTTGCAATCTGGGCTGCTTCCTAAGCAATGGGCTCTGTCTCGCAGGCCTCGCCCTGGGCCTCAGGAGCCTCTAGCACTCACTGCCTCTTCGTCCCGGCTGGAGCCCCAAATGTCAATAAACCCTTCTTTGGAAATGGCTGCTGTTATGTTTCTCCAACCGAGAAGCAGGGGGAAGGGTAGTAGACAAAGGTGGAGCTGAGGATTTGCATTTCCCCATTCACAGGACAGAATGATTTGGAGTGTCACCTATTGCAGCCCCTAAGCTCTCCCTGTAACTGCCCATTTGTTGAGCACCCGTTGTTGCCAGACATGGAGTTGATCATTGCACATACCATGTATTATTTTAACAGTAACTGGTTCTGATCCCTTGGGGACAAGCGTATTTCTCACCCCATTGACATTGGGAGTGGCTATGTGACTTGCTTTGGCCAATGAAATGTGAGCGGAGACCCCGCCAGTCATTTCCAAAGGGAAGAGTACAATGGTCCCCTCCTTATCCATGGGGGAATATATTCCAAGGTTCCCAATAGATGCCTGGAACCGTGGATAGTACTAAACTCTATATACTATGTTTTTTCCTATACATACATACCTTTTCGATTAAAAAAAGCATTCTATGGCTTCTCTGGCATATCTGAGTTGCCAGCATCACTACTCTAATGCTTTGGGGCCATTAAATAAAATAAGGGTGACTTGAACACCAGTACTATGATATAATATTTGCTCTAATAAGTGACTAATGGGTAGGGACTGTCCACAGCGTGAATATACTGGACAAAGGGAAGATTCACGTCCAGGTGGGGTGGAGGATGGTGTCAGATTTCAATATGTTATTCAGAATGGTGCACAATTTTAAACCTATAAATTGTTTATTTCCAGAATTTTCCATTTGATATTTTTAGACCATGGTTGACTGCGGGTAACTGAAACCACGGAGAGGAAACCGCGGATAAAGAAGGACTACTGCACAAGCCAGTGCATGATTCCCTACATTTTCCCTTCTCCACAGTGACTAGTGTGAGTGAGAAGCAAACCTTAGGTGTTGGGTGCCATGGGAGTTTTGGGGCTGCTTGTTACTGAGCATATGCCAGTCCTTCCTGACTGGTGCATGTCATTGTGTTCATTCTCATGGCAGTCCTTAGAGGCACCTGCTGTTCCCATGAAACGGTGGGACTCAGGGAAGTTCAGCGAGCGGCTTCAGGTGGAATTGTTGGGATTTAAACACCAGCAAAGCCTGAACTATTTTAACTGCAGATCCTATCCTGCTGACATAAAGAAAACTAGGACCTCAGCTAGTGCTAGAAGTGCCACTCTTCTCACTGTGTGGCTTCAGTGAAGGGGCGGCCCCTCTTTGTGACTCAGTGTCATTATCTGTAAAAACGGGATTAATTCCAAGGGCCCTTAAGAGGTTTTTGGCAAAGGGACCTAGCCTACTTTAGGGTCAGGTGTTGAAATTTAAAAACACGAAATCAGACCAGAACCCTCACCAGAACCCTGTGAAGTGACTTGTCAACCATTTGACTATAGAGGAAAATGAGGCCTGGGGAGGTTTGTTTGTTTGTTTGTTTGCTTGCTTGCTTAAGAGGGGGGCGGAGAGAGAGAGAGAAACATTGATTTGTTGTTCCACTTATTTATGTACTAATTGGTTGATTCTTGTATATGTGCCCTGATCTCGACAGAACCTGCACCCTTTGCATATCCGGACGCAGCTCTAACCAATTGAGCAACCGGGCCGGGGGCCCCAGGGAGGTTTTTAAGTAACTTGTCCAACGTCACAGGTCTAGAAAGCGGTGGGGCAGGGATTCGAACCTGGCTGCAGAATCTGCGGTCTCAGCCGCTCAGCACATAGCAGGAGCTCCATAGGTAACTTGTTGGGGAGGAGGCGCCAGGCCAGCTCTCGCTCTGGGCGGCTTCCAGGCCCTACCTCCACTTTCTACAAGCCCCGCCCCGGGCTCGGCCCCGCCCCGCCCTCCCTCGGGAGATGCCCCTCCTCCCCGGCCTGGGCGGAGCCGGTTCGGGATCCGGGTGGCTGCTGCTAGGAGCCGCGGTGGCTTTGGCTGCGGGGTCGGGGTCTCCGCCGAGGGCAGGCCGCAGCGAGTTCGAAAGCGAAAACCCCGCGGGCAGCGACCCCACGTGAGGTGACCGCCTCGGAGGGAGCGCTCCCTACCCCTTACCTCCGCGTCCCAGCAGGTCTGGGGGAGCAGGGGGTTGGGGAAGGCTCCGGGGCGGGGGGACGAAGGCGGGCGGCTGGGGACGCCTCTTCCCTCGCCCCCACCCAGCTGGGCTCATCGGGAACGGTAATGGGGCGCAGGCGGGGCCGAGAGCCCAGCTGGGAACTTGAGATGGGACCATATGGCGATGGGAGGAAGCTCCTGAGCTCCCCTGCACTGTTGGGGCGCTCCAAATACAGCGAAGAGGAACCGGGCCAAGTCCCGGGACCCTTATCAAGTGCCCGGCGTGAGGGAGAATGGGCAGATTGTCAGAAAGGGGTGGGACCGGCCGGCAGGTGGGCCGGGGATGAGGCGGGGGCTCCAGCCTGGGAGCCCTGCCTAGCTTGGGGAAAAGCTTCCTGTCTCTGGTCTTCCCTTCAGACTCGTTCTCCCGGAACACGGGGTGGGGCTGAGGGCTGGGCAGGAAAGGGGGGCCTGTTTTGTCCTCCTTTAAAATGGATAAAAGCCCACGGGCAATTGAGAAAGAGCTTTGCTAGGGGTTCCTCCGCGGGTGCGGGTGTGTCCTCCATTCACCCAGGTCTTCTGGAACCTCCTTGTGTGGCTTAGGGAGCAGCCATAGGCAGCTGGGGAAACTGAGGTCTAGGGAGGCCATGAAGGCTGAGGGGGTGTCTTGGACCCAGATAAACCAGCCCAGCTATGGGGATACATTGCCAGGAAAGACAGCACCATGGGTGGAGGGGAGCGGTGGTCTTGGCAGTGGGCTTCTTGATTATTAGGTGGCTGGGGTGGTTTCCTGCTGTTAAGGATCGTCACCCCGGCCTCCGTGGGCTGGGGCTGGATTGAGTCAGCTCTACCCAGAACAAGATGAGCCCGACCCATTTGATAAACAGAAGGTGGCAGTACCCGTTTGGGGGCAGAGCTAGGCTTATACTTGGGCTGGATCCCTGAAATCCTCTCTCCCTGTGGGGATCAGGGAAGGGGTTAAACTTGGCTTGGGTGGGGGTAGAGCAGGCACCCTGGTAGTGGCTGACACCTGCCAAAGTCAACACCCAGGCTGAGGGGGGGCTCTATCCAGCTGGTAGGCCCCCCCTTCTCCCAGCGCTGCACTGGCAGCTCACCAGGGGGCAAAGTCCACACCTGCACCTTCCACAGGGTCTGGTTCCTCAGCAGCCAGAAGAGGCGCCCAGTATGTCCCCCCTCCCTGGGCCCTTGCATTTGCCAAATATCCCCATTTTCCAGAGCAGGACACTTGAGTCCTGGAGAGAGCAAGTGATGCAGCCAGCATCACTTGGCCTGCAGGTAGCATAGCTGGGGTTTGAACTGAGGTCTGGTGTACACCCTGGAGCCGATGCTTGTCTTTTATTTCCCTACAGGGCTCTTGGCCACGCCCCCAAGAGGCTTCCCACCAGCATGGCATCAGCTGGAGACCCCCACACTGGCCCGCGAGATGCAGCAGACCAGAACTTCGACTACATGTTCAAACTCTTGCTTATTGGCAACAGCAGCGTGGGCAAGACATCTTTCCTATTCCGCTACGCAGATGACTCCTTCTCACCGGCCTTTGTCAGCACCGTGGGCATTGACTTCAAGGTCAAGACTGTCTACCGCCACAACAAGAGGATCAAGCTGCAGATATGGGTGGGCCGGGCAGCTGTCTGTGGGTCTGCAGCTGGGGAGGGCCTGGGGTTCCTCCGGGGACATCCGTGGGAGGGTGTAGGGCTGTGGGAAGGGATCCCGAGTGAGAGAGAGTAGCCCAGAGCCGGGGAGGGGGCGCTGGGGAGGTGTGAAGAGTAGGGGAGTGTTATCTATGAGGGGAATTTGTCAGGGTAAGGGGACAGTGCCCTGCCCTGTGAGGTATGAGGGGAAATCAGTAGTAACCCAAGGCAGCTAGAAGTCCTGGTGACTCATGGAAGAGGGGCTTGAGTACCCTCTCGGGCGTGAACCCAGAGGCCCCCATGGAGTCTGCTGGGGGCCAGAGCCGCCCTTGGGCCGCAGAGCAGCTGTTGGTAACTGTGGTAATGAGCACTAGGGTGTCTGGCCCAGGCAGCTCCAGTTTGTGGTCATTAAGTTGGCTCTTGGAGATGAGGTCAAAGGGGCTTGTAAATCTGTGAGAGGCACTGACCTCTAAGGTTGGGAGTTCCCCAAGGGCAGGGTGAAGTCTATCCCATCAGACTGGAGCAGTGAGGGCAGGTCCGTGTCTCTACCATCAGACTAGAGGCTGTGCGAACAGTTCCATGTCTCTCCCATCAGACTGGGGCTGTTAGCACAGGGCCCTGTAGGGGTGCAATGGGGAAGAGGGTGGCTTCTAGTCAGCTGACATCCCTGTTTCCCCAGGACACGGCAGGACAGGAACGGTACCGTACGATCACCACAGCCTACTACCGCGGAGCCATGGGCTTCCTGCTCATGTATGATGTTGCCAACCAGGAGTCCTTTACTGCCGTGCAAGACTGGTGAGTGCTTGCCAGCCACTGATCCCCTGATCTTTGCTCTCTACCCTGGCCCGACTCTCTGGACTAACCGCCCTCAAACTCCACAGGGCCACACAGATCAAGACCTACTCCTGGGACAACGCTCAGGTCATCCTCGTGGGGAACAAGTGTGACCTGGAGGATGAGCGTGTCGTCCTTGCTGAGGATGGCCAGAGGCTCGCCAATGACCTTGGTTAGTGCCCACACCCCTGCTCAGATCCCAGGTCCAAGCACAGTCTCTAGCCCTTTGCTTTTCGAGGATCTGCCCAGGAAAACACCCCCGTGTATGCCACTTTATCCATTTAATTCCAGGGGACTCACCCACAGATCCTTCCTCCCAGACTGCTGCCCTGGGAACCCAGACTCAGAAAACTGTTTCTGGAGATTTGCCCCACAAACATCTTCACCCACGTGGGAAGTGGCAATGATGTCAAGTTGCAGTACTGTTAGTAGCAGAGGGAGAGCCTTTGCGACCTCCCAGAGGTCTCGCAGTGGAGGAAGCAACAAAACATAAAGTATGCTCGTGTGGTAGAGTACGATGCAGCCATGAAAAAGGAGGGGGGGGAGCTCTATATGTTCTGCTGTGGCAAGATTTCTGGCTTACATGGTTAAGCGGGAAAAGCAAGATGCAGAGTAGTGGGTATGGCTACTTCCTTTAGTTCAGGCAGGGGTCAGCAAACATTTGCTTAAAGAGCCAGATAGGAAATATTTTTGATTATAGGATCTCCGTCACAACTACTCAACTCTGCCCGAAAGCAGTCATAGATAATACATCAATGGATGAGTGTGACTGCCAGGAAGACTTTCACAAAAACAGGCAGTGAGCCATGTTTGGCCTGCAGCTCGAAGTCTGCCAGGACGAGCATTAGTGTATAAAAAGGATGAGAATAAGAATATATACTTATGTTTGCCTGAAGGAACTCTGGAAGGATACAGAATGATCTAGTAACCGTGGTGACCTGTGTGTCTAAGAACTGGATGGATGGAAATGAGGATGGAAGGGGAACTTTTCCATTTCTTTTTCTTTTTTTTCTAAGATTTTACTTATTTACTTTTAGAGAGAGGGGAAGGGAGGGAGAATGAGAAAAAGAGAAACATAAATGTACAATGTATGGTTGCCCCTTGCACACCCCCAACTAGGGAGCTGGCCCGCAACCCAGACATGTGCCCTGACTGGGAATCAAACCAGTGACCTTTCAGTTCGCAGGCCAGCGTGTAATCCACTGAGTCACACCAGCTAGGACCTGTTTATCTTTTTGAATTTGGGGAATGAATTGTCTGCTCAGAATTTAAGCTCATCGAAAATCTTGTCCTGGAGTGGTCTAGTGATCTGGGCTCTCCCAGAACCTTCCTCACAGGAGGTGGTGTAACTACCGCAGGGTAGGATGTGTTAAGGACCCAGACTCAAGCTAGAATCCCAGTCTGCAACTCATGGCTGTGTGACCGTGGGCACATTACCTCCCCTCTCTGTGCTTCCATTTCTCCATCTAGGAAGCAGAGATGAAACTGTGTACCTCATAAGGCTGTTAGAAAGATTCAATAGGCCAACGCTGGCTTCAGTTGAACATTAACCCATATTATTTCTCGATCGCTTTGTGATCTCGTATCGGTGACTCTAGCTCTCTGGATCCGCACTTCCCTGGGTCAAATGGAAATAATAACAGCCCCACCTCACTGGGTTGTCGTGAGGGTTAAATCAGTTACGACACATGAAGCAGTTGTAACAGAGGCTGACATACGTGTAGGTTGCATTGAGTGTTGGCTGGCATTATTGCAAGCTGTTGTTGACGATTGCCTGTAAAACGTGAAGCACCACATGGCCCACGAAGACTCAAATATTTATGATCTGGTCCTTTACAGAAAAAGTCCAAGGACCCCTGTATGATAATAGCCCCCTTTCTCTTTTTTCTTGCCATCAATTTGTTGGAGAAGCTGAGTCTTTGTTCTATAGAACGTCTTCCATTTCAGGTTTGGTTTTTTGCTCCCTCATGGCATCATTTAACCTGCTTCTCTGTCCCTTGTGTTTTCTGGGAACGTCAGCCTGGGTTTCACTTCCAGGTGTGCTGGGGAGTCCTAGATCCCCAATTTGCCTGGAACTGGTAAAATCAACCGTAAGCCAGTCGCGGGCTGGGAAACTGGTGGACGTGGCCCACACCTTTTTGCAGAGAACGTCTAGTGACTGGGTTGAGGGGGAACTCCCACTCTGTCATTAAATTTAAAATACCAGAGTACAAAGCAAGAGATAGAATTTGATCTCAGTTTTGTCAAAACAAAACAAAACACACACATGCACAAGCATGCGCACACCCTTGCAAACCCGAACCTAACAGTTACATACTTATATTTTAAGTACTAACAGTTACATACTTATATTTAAGTAAGTTACATACTTATATTTTTAAAAAGTAGAAAGCTAAATATCAAAAACACCAATAGTAATTGTTTCTGAGTGATGGAATTAGAAATAGTTTTTATAGTTTTCTTGATATTTTTCAGCAGCTTCCAGCTTCTCTAGCCAAGATTTATGATGGGGAAAAAAAGTATGTATTTAAAAAAAAAAAAGGATTCAGATCTTTTGAGGCAGAGCCACACACGTTGAAGGAAATTTCAGACTCACCAGGGAGACAGTGGGTGGCATTGATGATCACTATGTTCAGAGCAGAAAATCTGAATTCCTGTCCGGCCTGTGTCATTCATTCATTCCTCATTCATTCATCCAGTCACTGGATGAGCAAGTTAGGTCCCCAGCGCCTGCTCTGTGCCAGGCATGGGCTACAGAGACAACACAGAAATCCTGTCCTCTTGGAGCTCATGGTCTAAGTAGTGGAGACAGATAGGAAACGGATAATTATACATCTAACAATTTAATGACAATTACATTTTTATAGCGCAGCGTGATGGGTGCTGGGGCCCAGGCCCGTTTATCCTGCCCTGTGTGTAATATAGCGGGTTTTGTCTGAATTTCAGGCCCACCTTGGCGGTATGGCAGGTGGGGACACATTGGGGACCTTTCAGGGACAGCTCCCTGCAGGCAGATCCTTAACCAACCTTTTAGGGGTGCAGGAAGGGTCACCCCTTATTTTCAGGTTGACTGGCTACTTTTTGAGGGACCTTGGGTAAGTCCCCAAAGCATTTGTTCCACCTCCCACCTTTGGGAGGGCCAACAAGTTAAGATGTCACTAAGAATAAACTCAGAGTCCCCTCGCGTCCTTCCTCCCTAGAAGGAGTCAGCCACCCAAGACCCTAAGTGGTCCAATAGGAATATTTATTATTATTTATTTGTATTTAAAATATTTAGTATTTATCAGCTGTTGTTGTTTGAGCAAAGCAGCCGGGGTGTGAATCCTGGCCCTGCCTCATGTTACCTGTGTGAATGTAGACGACTAGCTTTCCCTTTCTGTGCCTCGGTTTCCCCGTCTGTAAAATGGATTATAACAGGAGGAACCTCAACATCACTAAAGGTGTTTGTTTATGTGAAGTGCTTAGAAAAGTACCTAATAAGTACTCTTATCATTATTATTATTATTATTGTTACCACTTTTAGTGCATTCTCTAGGCCAGGAGCTATGCATAACACCCTCTCCACCAACACTGGGAAACCCGCCGTTACCTGCCTGACAGAGACTATAGACCAGTAGCCCCCTGGGCTGAAGCCATTCTTCAGCTATGTTTTAGTTGGTCTTGAGCACATTCTTCCAGAACATTGCAAAAGTCTACATAAATATCTAGCTTCATGGGCACCCTCGCTGTACCTCCCTGTGCAGTACAGTTGGGTGGCAGGTAAGCTGCAGCCACCCATGGGCACATGTGCCCTCTTGGCACCAGAGTGTTACTACCTGGACTCTTTCTTGCAGCCGCTGCTTTGGAGCAAAGAGATTCTTAGGACAGTTCAGAGCAGGGCTGCTGCCACAGGTTTTTATCTGCACGATTCCCATTTTACAGACCGGCAAACTGAGGATCAGAGAGACTAAGGCACCAGCCAAGGTCCCACAGCTGCGTAACAGGCAGGACTGGGCTCAGAACCCAGGTTTGGATGATGCCACAGCCCAGGCTGTGCCCCTCAGTGTCTCACAGGTGTCCCTGCCTGTGCCCCTCCAGGTTTTGAGTTCTTTGAGGCCAGCGCGAAGGAGAGCATCAACGTGAAGCAGGCCTTCGAGCGCCTGGTCGACATCATCTGCGAGAAGATGAATGAGTCCCTGGAACCCAGCTCCAGCCCAGGCAGCAATGGGAAAGGCCAGACCTTGGGGGAAGCGCCCCCTCCCCAGCCCAGCAGCTGCAGCTGCTAGAGATGGTCCCCAGCCCCGACCCACCCCCTCGGCAGGGAATGTGACTGAGGCATGAGCCACAAGGGCTGTTTCCAAGCTCAGGGCACCCCCTTCCCTCCTGTCAGCTGTCAGCTGCCCCCCACTCCCCGCATGGCTCGTTTCCTCGCCATAGCTGCCAGCCTGTCCGAGCGGCCCTGTCACAAGCTCCCTGGGGACCCTGGGGACTCTGCTTCAGAGGCAAGGCCTGGGGATGTTGATGTGCACAAGCTTGCTGCTTTTCAGGTGTTTCAATGCGGGCGCATGGGCAGCCTGTGGGGCGTCCACAGTGCCTTCTGGGTTGGAGCCATTGTCCACATCCATTCTGTGTTGGGAATGGCCGGAGAGGGTTTGCCTTCTTCCTTAGGCCGCGTGGGTTCTCAGAGTTCATCCTTGGAGATGTGGAAGGCGGCTCCTTGCCCAGGGTCCCCTGCTCTGGTCCTGAGCCTGCCCACAAACCTCCTCTGATTGCAAGGCTCCAAGGTGGGGAGGTGACTTTGACTCTGGCAGGTCCCTCCCTTCTGACCTGCACATCCTCTGCCTGTGAAAACAGTATTAAAGCAGCTTTACCTGTTGTGAAGGGATAGGGAGTCAGAGCCCCCCTGGCTTCAGGGGCCCCAGAAGTGCCTTCTGAGTTTCCCTGGGAATCCTCAACACCCATGACCTTGCCACTGTTTTGTCTTATCCATGGCGTCGTTGATCTGGGATTGAACTGTGGGATTATGCCCCGTGTAAGGCCACGTGGAGACTCACCTAGCCTCTGGCCTTACTGCTTGGTGTTTTTTGCCAAGAGTGACCCTCAGAGCCAGGAGCCCTGGCCCTCCCGCCCAAACCTGCCTCCCAGGGCCCATTCGGCTGCTGATGTTTTAAGCAAGGTCTTTCCACATCTTACATCCTGCTAGTAAGGGAAATTGAGCAATGCTCCCATAGCCTGCCTTCGCTGGTGACCTTCTGATGTAAGGACCTGGGCTCCTTTCACTTGAGGACTGGTGAAGACCCAGCGTCCATTTCCTGAGCCATGCCATCGGTGGGGCCCAGTGCTGGGATGCTTTTTTGCTAATGGAGGAGTCACTCTAAGGAATGTTTTGGCTTTGAGCCGGAGGAGTGAGAGGGTAGGGTTGTGTAACTGCTCCTGCCAATTACACTTGGTGATACAACTTGGGAGTGGCAGGCTGATGGGGGATGGGCTGGGATCCGTCTCCCTGCTTGAGGCTTGGGTTCCCAGCTGCCCGGGGCTCCTGCTGGGGACCTACCATCTTCACATACACCCCACACAGCTCAGTGACCCTTCTTGCCCACCACAGGCCAAACTCCAGTGGGGTGACACCTTTCTGCCCTGGAACACTGGCACCTGATAACTTGACAGACACTGTGAGCAGCCTAAACAAGACAGGTTGCGTTCCCAATTTTACTCTCCCAGCCCCTGCTGGCAAGATGGCTTCCCGTAGCCTCCTCCTCCAGGGCATGGGGAAGGCCTGGTTCAAGTTTAACATAGCTCTTACCTTTATAGACACTCCAGATTGAATCCATTTCTAGAGGCCCCTCTTTACCCCATACCAGGGTCTGCCCCTGGAGTTTCAAAGTGAGGCTACCTTTGTTCACCAACAGGTTAGAGGACTGGCGAAAGGGCCCAGTTTCTGGAAACACAAAGTGAGAGGATCTGAATGTTGGGGGTGGGAGTCAAATATGTTAGTTGCTTTAACATAAAAGTGAAATTAAGTCAGTTAAAAAGGTGTTCTTAAGATGCACCATGGCCTGTCAAGATGGCCAGTCCATTTTCCCTGAGCTGCTGCCCGAAAAAATAGTGGGTCAGAGAGCCGTTACCTGAGGGATGAGCCAGTTGTCGCCTCCTGCATGATAAAGCCAGCTTTGGCCGTATCTTGTACCTGACTCGGCCAAAGCTTTCTGTTTACACAAGATTTTTCAACAGTCCAGCTTCAAGTAGCCACTGAGACAGCCGCCTCTGGGTTCTCGAAACTAGGAATAATGGAGGAGAGTAACGTATTTTTTGTTTCTGCTAAAAATAATGCATGTTCTTATTTTACGATGTTCGGGGGGGGACGTTTAACTCAAGATAGCCTCTGGGGCATAGGAACTGATGTCTTCTGGGATCCCTGGGGGAGGGAGATTTGTTGAGTTTACAAACAAAAATTAAACCAAAGGCTATGGGAAAACCACCTTCCGACTCCAGAGGGACTGGGGTCTGGAACTCCCCCGAGGCCGGGCCCTGCGTAGGGTGCTATGTCTCTTCTCCCCATTTGCTTTTAGAACTTGTCTTTTCACGGCGGTTTGTGGGGATATTGCCATAGTCGCTATGGTTCTTTCTTTTTCTTTTTTTGCTTCTGGGGGATCATATCCTTGTGTCTTTCCCTCCTATTCAACTTTGAAAAACAAGTCAAGGGTGAAATTTGGTCTCATTGTTGAAGCGCTAATTCTGCTAACTGGCTTCTCCCCCATAATCCCAAAACACTACGGAGCGAGCTCACGACCTGCTCATTCCCATCCTGGGTGTGGTTCTCCTGCATAAGCAATTCTTTGATGTCCATTTGGAAAGACGTGCACTTTTCTCCATAAGAAAAAATAATAAAGTCATTGTGCCCAGATGCAGTTGTTCTTTTATTTCCATTAGTGAAATGAGATTTCCAGGAAGAGGGCAGTTGAATCTCAGCCAAGCAGGTGGTTGAGGGCCATGCTTGCTGCGGCAGACCCCGGGTCAGGCCCGGGGCTGTGTCTAGCTGGAGCTCCAAACTGTTACGGAAAAATGAAATGACCAGACACTGAGGGGTTAGGAGAACGATCTTTACTTACGTGCACGGGCCCAGAGGAGACAAATTCCAAATTCTGAGCCCAGAACAATAGCCCCGCATTCCCTTTATGCTGGGCTAAGTGGGGTAAGAGTCTTGGGAGGCGTGGTATAGATTTGGTTTACAGAGGTGAAAGAGAAGCATTTACATCATAAGTCAGGGCAATTGGCGTGAAAAGGGCTTACAGAGGTGGGAGAGAAGCATTTACATTATAAGTCAGGGCATTTAGCATTTCATCTCTGGTATCAGGTTTGATTCCCTCTACAAAACCGCCACTTTAACCTTGCAAAATTCCTCCGTGTGGAGAGCAGGGAGGGTAACGTTGCCCCAACTAATCCTCCGAGGAAGGTCTGTCCCCCTCCACAGCAGCCAGAGGGCGCCTGTGAGCAACTGAGTGGTTACGGTCCCTCTGCCCAGCCTTCCATGGCTCTCACCTGGCTGGGAGTAAATGCCAAAGTTCTCCCCCTACAAGATGCTGCATGATCAGACCTGTTACCTCCCTGCCGTCAACTCTCCCCACTTGCCCCCTATACTCACTTTGCTCCAGTCCCTTTTACCTCCTTGCTGCTATCTGAACACACCAGGCCCCTGCTTCAGGGCTTTCACATGGCCTACTTCCTCTACCTGGAGCCCTCTTATCCCAGGTAGTCACGAAGCTCCCTTCACTTACTTCCTCTTTCACATCTTTCCACATATTTCACCTTCTCATTGCCTCCCCTCAACCCCAGCCCCGTTCACTACTTTAGTACTGCAACCCCTCTCCCAGCACTTCCCATGTCTCCTTCCCTACGTCCTCCTTCCCATAGCCCCTAGAATATAAAATACTGTATCGTTTACTCATCTAACTTAAACAAGTGTCACCGTCAATGTAGTGTCAGCTCCTCAAACGCAGGAATTTTTAAATATTTAATCACCACACACGACTCTGTTCCTGTCTAATACAATAAGAGTGGCTCAGTGGATTGAGCTCTGGCCTGCGAACCAAAAGATCGCTGGTTCGGTTCCAGTCAGGACACATGCCCGGGTTGCGGGCCAGGTGCCCAGCTGGGGCCGTGCAGGAGGCAATGGATCGATGTTTCCCTGCCTTTCTCTCTCCCTTCCCCTAAAAAAAAAATTGGTCTTTGTCTCTGGTGCTTGGCACACGTCTCTTAAAATCCGTGTTATCTCTGGACTGCTAAGTGTCTTTTATATGCTAATAAGAGGACTGGGGCGGGGTGGGAAGGGAGGTTGATAGCTTCAGGATGGGAGTTGGTCTCCAGGAAGACCAAGCCATGACTAGAATGTTGGCACGGTCAGTCCAGCCCCCTGACCTCCAGGGAAGGGGAGGAGCCGGAGATAGAGTGAATCACCAATGGCCAAGGATTTAATCAATGATGCCTGTGTAATGAAACCTCCACGAAAACCCGAAACAATGGAGGAGCTTCTGGGTTAGTGAGCACGTTTAGGTACTGGGAGGGTGGTGTGCCCAGAGAGGGCATGGAATGTCCACACCCCTTCCCCACACCTTACCCTGTGCGTTTCTTCCATCTGACTCTTCCTGAATTGTATCCTTTATAATAAACGTAATGGCAGGTAAAGCGTTTTCTGAATTCTGTGAGTCATTCTCATCATCAAACCTGAAATGGAAGGAGGATAGTAAGAACCCCCTTTGTAGCCAACTCAGACAGAAGCATGTCTCGCCTGGGCACCCGACACTTGGGACTGGCATCTGAGACGGGGGCAGTCCTGTGGGACTGAGCCCTTAAACCTGTGGCTCGTGACGTGGACTCTGTGCAGTTAGTGTCAGAATTGAGTTGAACTGCATGACACCCAGTTGGTGCCCACAGAGACTTGCTTGATATGAAAAATCCCCACGTGGCTGGTGTCAGAATTGTTGTGAGTGGAAATAGTTTATTTCTAGCACACAGCAGGCACTGGATCGATGTTTGTTCCGTGAATGAACTGCAAAGCCCAAAAGTGAGCTAGGTCCGCGGGCTTGCACGTGGTATGAGGATTCTCATCTCAACTCTCCGTACCTTCTCTCTGCGGCCTCTCCCCCACGAGGTGACCCCCTCTGAACCAGGTGAGCTGTGGAGACCGGCGTGGGAGCTGCTGTCTCCTGGTCACCCGAGTTAACAAGTTAACCTCCCCAAACCAGGTCTCTTGGCCAGCTTGGGTTCTATGCCCATGCCTGAACCAATGACTGAGGTCAGACAGATGAAATGTGCTGATTGGCTGGCAGGGAGTGCCTGCTTGTCCCTAGTTTAGGGACTGAAATCTGAGACGTGGGCTGGTTCCAGAGAAAGCTAGGTGTGTTTTCTGGAAGTGGGAGATGATTGCAGCAATAACAGCTATGACGTGCTCATTTTATCCTCAAAATCTCCCCCAAAGATGGATGGGAGAATTAGATAAATTCCCATTTGCAATCCCCAATGGAGAGTTGATTCAGTCTGCTGTGGTCACTGGATGAAGCCCTTGGTTTAGTGTGTCGCAGTTGTGATCGTGGCCGCCCCCTAGAATCACCCGGATAAATGTAGTAAGTCCCTATGCCCAGGCCACAGCCCAGTCCAATTAAGTCAGAAAACGGGGAGATGGTGTAACCACAGAACCAGCATAACCTGGTCCTATCATGTTTCTAACGTCAACTGACAGCTGTTGGTGCCAATTCAACACCAATAGGAATCCCCAACTTGGGAGTGTGGTGGAAAAGGAACTTTTATTCAGTGCAAAACAGCTCAGTTGTGAGGCAGCACAGCTATGAGACAAGCCCCGGGGATAGGCCACTCTCTTGCTAGACAGCGCTGTTCCTTGCTGGCTTGCTGTGGTGTCCTCCATGTCTGCTCTAGTCGGCTCCACTCCGCTCAACCAGGGAAACACCGCCCTCCCTCTTGGATGTAAAGGGAAACGGTGCTCACAGAGGTAGAGGGGAGCTGGCTTACACAGACAGAAATCCCCAGCCCTGGCCCCTGAGTGGTCCGTCCTCATGCAAATGAGGACTTGAAATCCTTGCAACTTGATTGGTCCAAAAAGGCAGTGCCCTGATTGGTCAGAATAGAGCTGCTCTGTTTGGTCAGAGTTTCACAGCTCTAATTAAATAGGGAAAGCCTCAATCTTATTGGTTGAAATCATATTAAAGAAACTCCTTTTCGAGGGCTGGATTAGATGGCAGGAAGACAGTGCAGGCAGGCAGTTCAGTGTAGGCGTCTCCCTGAAGTGCAGTTTGTGTGAGAGGACCCCTGTGTAGAAATGGCTGTTAGGCTGTTATTAAAAATTTGAGCCCAGTTAGCCATTAAGAACCCCTCTTAGTAGGTGTCTTCTTTCTCAGGGTTCACACTAGGAAGACCTAGAAGCAAAATTTAAATCTTGGATATGCCACTTGGAAGTAGCACTTGTGAACACTACTCACAAGTGACGCTCATGAACTCTTAACGGCGCCCCCCGCCAGGAGCAAAGGACCAGGAACGTGATAGGAACCTGAATGATGCAACCCTTTCAGAGGCAAAGTATCTGTTGTCCAGGAAGATCCAGTACTGAAACCCCTTAAATCTTGTTCCAAACCCTGGACGGAGGAAACGGATTTGAGCCTTGTCTCCTGTCTCCTTGGTGCTCGACCTCACAACAGAAGCTTTCTGAAAAGCTAATGCCGTACTGTTGGCTTCTGTGCACATTAGACCTTGCTCGGTAACCGTGCGGTCCAGGCTTGAGTACTCCGTTAAACTCCCAGGGAGTTGCAGTGAACAGCTGGGGGTGAGAACAAGGGGTTTATAGGAAATATGGGGGAGGGAGGAACAAGGTAAAGGCCCGGCAGAGCGCAGCTGCAAATCCAGAAGGTGTGGAATTTCCAGCATTCCACACTCTTCCCGCAACAAATCAAAGGGAGGTGGGGGAAGAGGAGGAAGTCCGGAGCAGTGCTTGTACGGTGCCGGTGGCATTGCCCAGGGACTTGCTGGGAATGCAGATTCCTGGGCCCTTCCGCCTCTCCTGAGTCAGAAGCTCTGGTCGAGGGTGGGAGGACGGGCTTTAACAAAAGCTCCAGAGGATTCTAATGCGTGCTGTAACTTCAGAACTCTTGGATTCAAATAAAAGGGATGTAGGAGACA
Organism: Mormoops blainvillei; assembly: GCA_004026545.1. Lineage (NCBI taxonomy): Eukaryota > Metazoa > Chordata > Mammalia > Chiroptera > Mormoopidae > Mormoops > Mormoops blainvillei. Next base: position 21,358 of record PVJD01013470.1, read on the forward strand.
TAACAAACATGATGTGTGGACCTTTCTTTGGATCCCAATTCAAAGAAACCAAATGGAAAAAAAAACATTTTAAGAGGTGTGGGGATGATGAAATGGGGTGCAGGGCGGAGGGGATTTGGGCGGAGGGGAATGGGACAACTGTAATGGCAGACTCAATAAAATATACCAAAAAATAATGATAATAAAAATAAAAATAATTTTTAAAAAACATTTTAAGCGAATTAGGAAAATTCGACCATGTCCCATGTGTTTGGTGACGCCAAAGAAGGGCTGCTAATCGTCTCAGCTGTTGTCTCAGTCCATGCGGGCTGCTTCACAGCATATCATAGAGTGAGTCATTTATAAACAACAGACATTTACTTCTCACAGTTCTAGAGGCTGAGAAGTTCAAGATCAACGTGCCAGCAGATTCAGTATCTAGTGAGGACCAGTTTCTCAGTTCATAGATGGATTTTTTTTTTTTAAACTGTGTCTGCACATGGTGGGAGGGGTGAGGGAGCTCTCGGGGGTCTCTTTTACAAGGGCACTAAGCCCATTCATAAGGGTCCCACATTCATGAACTAATTACCTCTCAGAGCCACACCTCCTAATACTATCACCTTGGGGATTAGCTTTCAACATATGAATTTTGGTGAGACACACATATTTGGTCTGTTATTATAATGGCATTAGGGTTGTGAACACAAAAGCATACATTTTTAAAGATGTGTACTGATGTATGAAGGGGTAAAATAACATTGGGGATTTGTTTCAAATTCATTAAGGGGAAAAAAACGGGATAATTAAACGAGTCATGTCAAACTCTTGGTGATTGCCGAATCTGAGTTAGGCATATATGGGGGTTTCTTTGAGCAAGTTATCTTTTGTGAATATTTTAGATGTTTTTCACATAATAACTTACAAAACAAGACCGGTGCATGGGGAGGCAGGCCATGTCATCCCATTCGGACACTTAGAACTAAAATCACCCCCAGCCAGTGTGGAAAAATAGAGTGAAGGAGGGAGGCGTGGGGATGATGGTGGTTTCCCAAATCTGTATTCTCCATCTCCCTTCAAAAAGCAGTGAGTGCCCCAGCGAAACAAAAATGAGTCCACGGCTCCAGCAGCCAGGTGGGCCCAGCTGTCCTGTCCTCCCCGAATCTGGCAGTCCAGCTTGAGAAACAGCAATGAGGTGGCAAGAATTCCTGGCAGCTGAAACGGGAGAAGAAACACTGAACCAACTTTAAGGGTTTCTGGAACTTGAATCAAATTGGATACACAGAGATGGGGAGCAGCCCGTTCGGGAAGGGTCAGGGGCAGGGTTTACAGACGACCGGAGTCCCTCGGCGCTGAGGTGGGGGTAAAAGGACCATGTGGGGACTGATTCCTGCTGGAATCCTGACAGTTATTCCCTCCTTGTTGAAGAGGCTACGGTATGGTTTGCAAACATGTTTAATATAGATTTGTACAATAAAAAATACCCACTTTTAAAATACAAGTCAGACATGAAACTCATCCGTATTTTACCTGGTGGTGACCTGCAGGAAGACACTGCTGTGCACTGAAAATCAGTATGGGGGAGGCACATGGGGAAGCTTCCCGAGGGCTCAAAGAGGAGGAGGACTTTTTTAAATAACAGCTTTATTGAGGTGTAATTTGTATATTATACAATTCACCTTTCTAAAGTATACAGTTAAGTGGTTTAATCCCTTTACATTTAATGTAATTGCTGAGAAGGTGGGATTTTTATCTGTCATTTTGCTATTTGTACTCTGTTCCCTTTTCTTCCTGTTCTTATTCTTCTACGCATTCGTCATGGCCCCTTTGGCGTCAGATGTTTCCTAGTGCACGATTTTAACTCCCTCGTCGTTTCTTTGACGACATTTTAAGTTATTTTCTTAGTGGTTGCCATGGGGATTACAGCAAACATCTTTACTTTTTGCAATCTAGTTTGGATTGAGAGTAAATATATACAGTAGCCTACCAAAACTTTGCTCCCATACGGTTTGTTTACACCAACCTTCTTTGTGCTATTATTGTCATGTGAATTACATCTGAACATGAGTCTATCAATATAGTTTTATTGTTGTTGCCTTATGCAATTATCTTTAAACGAGATAGGAGAAGAAAGATTTTAACCAAAAATATATTCTTCTCCCCAGGGCTTATCTGAACTTAGCCCTGAGCAAAGATCTGCTCCTTGGACACGCTCAGGGATTGAGAACAGCTTTTCTGCATCGCGTTTCCACAGTGAGCGGCCTTCGAGCATCTGTAATAGTACAGGAAGAACTCATCCTCTTTCCGCCACTGCACCCCAGTGATCCCTGCCCCGGGTAAGACCTCCCTCAAGTCAACAATAACTTCCCAGAATCAAAGGGCATTGTGCAAAGCCTCTGATGCACTCCACCTCATCAATGCCTAACAACAAACAATGAATGGGGTGGCTCATTTTACAAATGAGAGAGGCTGTGGTCCTGACTCACAGTCAGACAGCTAGTGAGGGACAGAGCTAGCACTAGATCCAGAGCCCCGCCCTTGCCCGCTCAGGCCTTACACCAGAGAAGTGCATGCCAGACTCATTAGCTGGATGAAGACGGCTTATCCCCAGGGTAAGCTGTTTCTCACCTGAATCAGGCCGGAGGGCCCCAGCACCCACAGGCCTTCCCGGAGCTTTCTAAGTGAACTGTTAATGAGGTCACCCTGCTTAAAATCACCTCCCCAGTTTTGTATTTCTCTTGAACACTTTATCACTATTATACAATACATTTTCCAATTTCAAAATCATATTTCTTGCCCTGGCTGGTGTGGCTCAGTGGATTGAGTGCCAGTCTGTGAACTGAAGGGTTGCTGGTTCGATTCCCAGTCAGGGCACATGCCTGGGTTGCGGGCCAGGTCCCCAGTCGGGGGCGTGCGAGAGGCAGCCAATCAATATATCTCTCACACATCAATGATTCTCTCCCTCTCTTTCTCTTTCCCTTCCTTTCTCTCTAAAAATAAATACCCAGAAGCTTTTTTAAAACCGTGCTTCTTGTCCATCCCTGCTGATTAGAAGGGCAGCCCCATGAGAGCAGGGATTTTGTTCTTTTAATTCAAAGTTGTATCCCTAGCGTCTACAACAGTGCCTGGACATAGTAGGTACTCCACAGAGTTTGGGGAGTAAAACGAAAAGAATGTTCAGACCTCTCTACTGGCTTCCTATCATACTCAAAATAAAGCCAAGCCCCCCTCTGCAGCCCACAAGGCCTTATATCACCTCGTTCCCTCAACCCCCTGCCCTCATCTCCCCCCACCACCCTTCCTATTCATACCACAGGGACCCTGCTGGTCCTCGAAGAAGCCAAGCTCATCCCAGCCTCAGGGCCTTTGCACCAACTCTTCCCTCTACCTTCCCCCCATATACACACATGGCTTTTCCTTACCTCCTCAGGTCACTGGTCAATTGTCACCTCCTCAGACAGTCCTTCCCTAAACTTCCCTATCCCATCACCATGTTTTACTGCCTCCCCCACTGAAATGTCAGTGCCACGTTGCAGGGATTTTTATCTTTTTGTCACTGCTGTGTCCTCAGGGCTCAGAACAGTGCTTGGCACACAGTAGGCGCTCAGTAAAAGAGTTTGGCGTGCCCCCAAGACGCTGGGCCTTACCTGTGCCACTGCTGCCCCCAGCGAACCCCCACTCGAGCTGAAGCTCTGAGTCTTGGTTATTTTCAGGCGTGTGGGGAACCAGCCTTGTGGATACGAGTATCGAAGCAGCCAGGATCTGGTTAGGGGCTTGCAGACTCCAAGGCGCTAGCACTACCCACCCTTCTGGGGCCATCCAAACTGCTCCCCGATTCAGGGAGCATGAAGGAACCAAGCCACAAGGACCTTGGCTCCTTCTCCCTTAACTGCCCCCCCAAGACGCCAGCATATTCCCCACCTCCTCGTTCTTCCCACGCACCCCAGAACACTCCCCGTATCCGCTGATGCTGACATCTAACTGTGGTGAGTAAGAGTACAGCCGGATGTCCCGAGGGATTACTAGCTGTGTGACCTTCCTGTGCCTCAGTTTCCCAACTGTAAATGTGGATTAAAAGAAAGAATCTAGAGACTTCTGACCAAGAGGGAGGTGTAGGTAGATACGCTTTGCTTCCTCAAACAACCAAAAGAAGGATAACAATCAGTTAAAAAACAAAAACAACCAGAACTGCCAGAAAATTGAACTGTTTAGAAGTTCAGCCACCAAGGAGTTAAAGAAGAAACATTCATCTAGACTGGTAGGAGGAGCAGAGATGGGCAGTTGGGACAGAGAGGACACAAAGCAAGGTGGTAGACTGGGTGGGCAAGGCAGCAGCTGGTGGACTGAGATGTCCCACACTCACATGCAGATAAGCTGGGAGGAACAACTGGAGAGCGAGACAGGCTGTGCAACCCAGGGTTTCAGTGCGGGGAAACTAAAGCCTCAAAACCTCTGGCTGTAAAAACTTATGGGGGTTGTGGTGGTGAGAAACTCCCAGCCTCACAGGACAGTTTGTAGGTCTCGTGGGGTCCTAGAATGTACACAAACCCACCCACCAGGGAACCAGCACCAAAAGGGCCCAATTTGCTTGTGGGTAGCAGGGGAAATGACTGAACATGGGGCGAGAGCCAAGCAAGCAGCATTGTTCCCTTTCTGACCCCTCCTCACTTCCAGGGCCACAACACAGCAAGGTGGGTTGCCCTGCCCTGGAGAACCTAAGGCTCCACCCCTTACAACATAACAGGTGCTCCAAGACAAAGAACTATGGCCCAAATGAAAGAAAGATCAAAATTCCAGAAAAAGAACTAAGCAATGTGGAGATAGCCAACCTATCAGAGGCAGAGTTCAAAACACTGGTAATCAGGATGCTCACAGAAATGATTGAGTGCGAACATAAAACAGGGGAAGAAGTGAAGGCTATGCAAAGTGAAATAAAGAAAAATATACAGGGAACCAACAGTGAAGGGAAGGAAACTGGGACTCAAATCAACGATTTGGAGCAGAAAGAAGAGATAAACATTCAACCACAACCGAATGAAAGAAACAAGAATTCAAAAAAATGAGGAGAGGCTTAGGAACCTCCGGGACAGCTTTAAATGTTCCAACATCTGAATCATAGGGGTGCCAGAAGGAGAAGAGGAAGAGCAAGAAATTGAAAACTTACTTGAAAAAATAAGGAAGGAGAACTTCCTCAATCTGGCAAAGAAAATAGACTTCCAGGAAGTCCAGGAAGCCCAAAGAAGTTGGGCCTAAGGAAGCACACACCAAGGCACATTATAATTACATTACCTGAGATTAAAGATAAGGAGAGAATCTTAAAAGCACCAAGAGAGAAGGAGTCAGTTACCTACAAAGGAGTTCCCATAAGACTGTCAGCTGATTTCTCAAAAGAAACCTTGCAGGCAAGAAGGGGCTGGAAAGAAGTATTTAAAGTCATGAAAGACAAGGACCTACATCCAAGATGACTCTATCCAGCAAAGCTACCATTTAGAATGGAAATGCAGATAAAGTGCTTCCCAGGTAAGGTAAAGCTAAAGGAGTTCATCATCACCAAACCCTTATTATATGAAATGTTAAAGGGACTTATCTAAGAAAAAGAAGATGATCAAAACTATAAACAGTAAAATGACAACAAACTCACAACTATCAACAAGTGAACCTAAAACAAAAACAAAAACAAACTAAGCAAACAACTAGAACAGGAGCAGAATCATAGAGATGGAGATCACATGGAGGGTTGTCAGCAGGTGGCGGGGGAGAATGTGGGAAAGGGTACAGGGAATGAGAAGCATAAATGGTCGGTACGAAGTAGACATGGGGAGGTAAAGAATAGCTTGGAAATGGAGAAGCTGAAGAAGTTATATGTTCGACCTATGGACACGAACTAAGTGGGGGATGCTAGTGAGAGAGGGAGTACAGGGCAGAGGGGGACAGGGGGAGAGAAAAATGGGACAACTGTAATAGCATGATCAATAAAATGTGCTTTAAAAAAAGAAAGAAAGAACCTACACAAAGTACACAGTAGTGGCCTGACACGGGGCCAACCCTCAGGGACTGTCAGTCATTTCTGAGTGTTCTTTATGTGTGAACACTATAAGGGGGCCATAAGGGACCATCACGTATCCAGCACCTTCTCATTCCTTTCTGACTACAACCCATGAGATAGGTACACCTTTTCTCCATTTTATAGTTGAGGAAACTGAGGCTAAGGTAGATGAAGAGACCAGCCACAGCGGGTGAGCGGGGCAGCCCCCTGCTAGTGGTGGGGCCTCCACTCTCCTTGCTGTGGCCACTGCGATGCCCCCCACCTTACGGGCCCCCGGCACTTCTTGTTTCTGGAATCTTGAGCTACCTTGAGCTCACCGTTGGCAGCTCAGTGGCCCCCTTTCACTTAATAAACATTTATTAAGTGCCTACTGAATGCTGGGCACTGGGCACCCAGCACTGTATAAAACAGACAAAATCCTTGCCTTGGGTGGGCCGACATGTGAGTGGGGCAAACAGGTAATAGTTACTGATTAAGCGCTGGACAGACACAGAAGCAGGGTAAGGAGATGGAGTGTGATGGGAATTTGAGGGGAGATCCTTTCATAGAGAGAGGGTCTGAAACAGTCTCACCAAGGAAGGGACAATGGCGACAGGCTAGAAAGAAGTGAGGTAGGAAGCCATTTGGGGGAACAGAATGCCAGGCAGAAGGAACACCCTTTGCGAAGGTCCTGAGGCTGGCATGTGCCTGGTGTGTGCGTGCTGCACTACGGAGGCTGCTGTGGCTACGTCAGAGTGAGGGAGGGGGTGAGAGGGAGGACAGGAGGTTGTTCAGGGCCCCGTGGGCCAGCATGTGGCCCATGTTCGTCTCTGAGGCCCTGGCCTGGGACTCAGCCCGGCCAGGTGCACAGGATCTGGTTCCCAGCAGGAGCTGTTCAGGGTGATGAGTGAGTGAATGGATGATTCCTGTTTCTTCCCTCAGAGGAGATCATTGTGTCCATTGACCCATGACATAAGTCAAGAGGAAGATGGGGATGGGGCTTAAAACCCAGCTCCACAACTCCTTGGCTGTGGGAAGCTGTCTGTGCCTCAGTTTCCTTATCGGTAAAATGGGAGAAGAGCCTGGAAGGGTGCGATAGGGGCTGACTTCAAAAAGTGAATGCCCAATCATGTGACCTTCCTTGTTATTAAGATGTTCACTTCTCTTTGTTGCTGCAGTTTAAGTGCCTGGCTCTGCAGGTAGTGCGGCCCAAGCAATGCGCTCAGACCCATGTGGACTCAGATCTCAAAGCCACGTGACCTTGAGCCATTCACGTCCCCTCCCTGAGCCTCACCTTCCCCACCTGTGAAATGAAGATGGTAAGCCTGACTTCCCACGGCTGTGTGGGCGGAGCACTGAACACCCACGAGAGGGGCTTTCTCTCTCCCCCCACCCTTTTCAGCTGAGGTCCCCACAAGGGCTCAATTTTTATCAAAGTCACCAGTCCGCGGGGTCTACCATGGGGCTAGCTGACAAAATCTTGGGTTACCTTCTGGGGGACGACATCTGTGGACACGCTGCACCCGCCACAGGCCACTACCCCGAAGGATTTTCAGCAGCTCCTGGGGTAGGCGTAGCGGCCGTCCCTTCACAGGAGCCGGAGAAATCTGTGTGGTTCTTCACCCCATAGCACTTCAGCTGCAGAGAGGAGAATGAACACTTGAAGACTTCCAGATATTGAAATCACAAAAACAACAGGAGTTATAGTCACCATGGCTACTGTCTAGAGCAGTCCCAACATTCCAGGGCCTGGGCTAAATGTGTCCCTTGCCCGGACCCCTGTCATGGTTCAGAGCCCTTCATGGTTCTCGCCTTACTTGAGGTCAAAGCTGAACTTCTCGCCATGGCCTACAAGGCCCTGCGTGACCCGCCCCATCACCTCAGGCCCTCATCTCTGCCCACTCTCCCTTTCACTCACTCGGCTTTAGCCTCACTGGTCTCCTTGATGTTTCTCACATACATTTAGCAAGTTCCAGCCTCCGGGCCTTTAGACAGGCTGTTCTCTGTTTTTGGAATTCTGCTTTCTCGAATATCTGCATGACTCTCTCCTTCACGTCATTCAGATCGCTGTTCAAATGTCCCTCCTCAGAAAGGCCTGCTCTGACCCTTCCTTCCAAGTCAGCCACAACCCCTGTGTCAGTCAGGCTGAGCTAAGTGATGCTGTGTAACAAATAGTTCCTCATCTCTGCCATTTGTTTCTCTTCATACCACATGCCCGTCACAACTTGGCGAGGGACTCTGTTTATCAGAGTCACTCAAGTGGATGAAGCAGTTACCATCCAGGTGCTCCACTATTGCGGCAAAATAAAAGAGAGTTTCAGAGAGCCCAGCCCTGACAATGAATTGATTTGGCTGGAAATGACACGCATCACTTCTGGTTACAGCTCACTGACCAGAACTCATCACATGACCCTCAACTAACTTCCAGGAGGCCAGGACAGGCCATTTTACTCTGTGCTGAAAATAGGTGACAAAAAGCCCTTACAAGTCAAAAAACCCTTGCTTTCTATACCCTTACCCTGTCTTGTTTGTCCTCACAGCACTGATCACCTCTTATACCAGCGTTTACTTGGTAGCTTCTTGTCTATCTCCCCACTCAAGTATCAGCAGCAGAGTGGCAAGGATTTTGGTTTTGTGCCCAGCTGTGTCACCAGAACCCTAAAGAGTGCCCAGCACATAATAAGTGCTCAATGAAGATTCGCCGAAAGGCTGCATGAATGAATGACAGATATTCTCTACTGTCTCAAGCTTGAGAGGCAAAGGCTGGGACGCAGACAAGCCCCCTCCTCGTTGTGGGTCACCTCCCAAACCGCCTAGCGGTTCCTGGGACCCAGACTAAGGTGTGAAAAGATGTGAAACATCACTAAGAGTAGGCGAGGGCTTCCCCTTCCAAACCCTCCCTGGCCTTGGCCTCAGAAGAGCTTAGAGGGCAAAAGGAGGCCGATTCCACTCCTTAAATAACCAAGATTCAAACTGTCAGTCCTACTAGCTCGCACCCCGGCAGACAACCTCTATAAAAACAAGGGGGGCTATTGGCGAGAATGTGGAGAAACTGGAACCCTCGTGCTTTGCTGGTGGGAATGTGCAATGGTGCAGCCGCTGTAGAAAACAGTGTGGAAATTCCTCCAAAAAAGTTAAGCAAAGAACTGCCACATGATTCAGCAATTCCACTTCTGGTCGCATACCTAAAATACCGATTTTTCAGCCAGCACACCACGGCAGGCACTCTGGCGCGCTGCAAGAATTTTTAAAAAACATGCAAACATGCAATACCTGATTGTTTAGTCAGGGGCACTGGCCTCTTTTCCCTTAGATTGTCAAATTAAAAAATGACAACAGCCAACACGACAGTAGCCGTCTGATGTGAACGCATCGAAATTATATATTGCTGATTCTTTGTCAGATCAGCTAAAAATATATTTTTGGTGTGCTACAGAATTTTAGTAATTAGTTTATGCATGCCACGAGATGAAAAAGGTTGAAAATTGCTCGCCTAAAAGAACTGAAAGCAGGATCTTGAACACCCAAGCAGGGTTTGCGCACCCACGTTCCTAACAGCCTTATTCACAGTAGCCAAAGGGTGGGAACAACTCAAGTGTCCTTTGATGGATGAACAGATCAACAAAATGTGCTGTATCCATACAGTGAAATTATTTTTCAGCCTTAAAAAGGGAGGAAATTCTGACACATGCTACGACATGAGCGAACCCTGAGGACATTTTGCTGAGTGAAATCAGTCAGTCCCAAGAGGACAAACGCTGTAAGACTCACTTACGTGAGGCCCCTAGAGGAATCGGACTCCCAGAGACAGAAAGCTGAATGATGGGAGCGAGGGGCTCGGGGAGGGCGCGGGGAGTTAGTGTTTAATGGGGAGAGCTTCAGTTTGGGAAGATGAGAAAGTTCTGGGGGTGGATGGTGGTGATGGCTGCGCAGCAATGTGAATGTGCTTAATGCCACTGAAAAATGGTTAAGATGGTAAATTTTATGTTATGTGTATTTTACCATATTAAAAAAAGGTGTGAACCTCACCTTTTCCACAACCAAGCTCCATTCCATGGAAGGGTCACCTGGCTCATGGTAGGGTCTATAATTCTTCTTCAGGGTCACAAAGGTGTGTTCCAGGGCCATTTCTCGAACCTCAAAGATGAAACAGGAAGCCACGAGCACACAAAATAGCAAGGCGCTCCCTGACTGGTGTAGCTCCGTTGGCTGGGCGTTATCCCGCAAAGCAAAGTGTTGCTGGTTCGATTCTCAGTCTGGACACATACCTGGGTTGTGGGTTCAGTCCCTGAACAGGGCATTTAGGAGAGGCAACCAATCAATGTATCTCTCACGCATTGATGTTTCTCTCCCTCTGTTTCTCCTTCCCTTCCCCTCTCTCTAAAAATAAATAAATAAAATCTTTTTAAAAAACAGTAAGGCGCTCCGTTTGGTGAGGTCTCTCGGGGACAGAGTGAGGAGGTGGGGGCTTCCCTTCTGCCGCCTTCACATCCCCTCCCCTGGGCTGTGGGTCTGCGCTGGCGGATGACAAATTCAGACTACCGTCAGCCCTGAGAGGGACATGGGGAGAGCGTGGGTCCTGGAGTTGAGCGCATCTGGTCGTATCCATCACAAACCAGTTTGAATCATCTGCTCTTTCCAATCGCCCACACACCCACTGCCCCCCTCCCCATTTGTTTGTAACTCGATTAAAGGCTACAATATCATTGCCAGCAACTGAACCTCTCTCTCCCTCTGCCCAAAAAAGGGAACAAATTTAATTTTCTATTTTTTGAATAAAGGCCTAAATTTTAAAAATTTCCCCTGAAGAGGTGACAGAGTTGCATGGTTCAAAATTCACAACGCACAGAAGGGAAGGCCATGAGAACTCTCCCTCCCACCTTTTTCTCCCAGCCAAGTTCCTCCCACTCCGTAAAGACAACTGTCACTGTTTCCTGTGTCCCAAAAGAGATATTCTATGTGTGTCAAAGCAAGTATATGCTGTTATTTCTCTCCTTGCTTTATATTACTCTTGTTCTGCGTCTGGCCGTTCTCTAACGTAGCAATCGCTCTCGTTCCCTGCTCATGTCCCAGTGGCCTTTGTCATTTCTGTGCACGTTGTGCCTGGCTTTCCATGGCCAGCAACCAGAGGCTGTGACCTCTCATCCACATGCGTCCTGGGAGCAGCACTCAAGCCATGACTGATGGGAGGTGGCGGATCGACCCTGCAGCTCCCTGGCCCCTTGCGAGGGAAAACAGATGTGCATTCTGCACTGCATCTCAGATGTCCCCCCGGCAGAGCTGGGCCCAGGTGCCCGCAATGTAACCTTTTATGGAATGCTTTCCCTTCCCTACCTCGCTTCCTTGTCCCCTATAGGTGGTTCTTGGGGTCAGGTCTCAAATAAACCAGGAGCCTTCAGATTCTTGTCTCAGAGCTGGCCTTGGGGGGGACACCAATGGGGACATCGTTATGACCTGAAGAACACACCATCTCGCTCATGGAGGGCCTTCTCCTTCTTTCATTCCACGAGCATCAGACTCTGTCAGGAGCTGGTGGAAAGTTACCAGGTCTTTCAAGAGGAGGAGGTATCAGAGCCCCACACCCCAGATAACGGCAAGGGTGAGGAACTAGGCAGCGATGGGACGACTGCAATTAACCTTAGAGTGCACACATCCAGGAGGAGGGGGAAGCAGAAAAGTTTGAGCCAAAGCAGGACCCCCTCAGAATCTGCCCGCCAACAGTTATGTTAGCCAATAAAGAAATTAGGCAGCATTTTAATGCTCCAATAGCTAAACCACCGCATCTGCTTCTGTTCTCTGCTTGCTTGCCCTGCTTGTATAAATTCCCCAGCCTGTGAGGGCCAGGTGCGACTCCCTATTTGAACATCAAGGGAGTTCGCCCCTGCGCAGGTAAAAGGTTTGGCCAATAAAGTTACATCTCCAACCTGACGGTGTCCAGGTCATTCCGTTCTCGCGATGGGACTGTAACATCCAACACTACCCGAATCCCAGAGACAACAGATTTGTACTTATCGCTCAGACTTCTTTCTCTAGATCTAGATCCCGAGATGACTCCCTCCCCAAAGTGCCCTCTGGATGGTCTAACACACCCCGGCATTCCTCTGCACACGGCACTTTTGCTTCCTCCACTCAGACTTACGCCCCGAGAATCCACCCCTCTGTGTTCATGCCAACGCACGGGTCAGAGCTAGGGAAACAGGACCTTCCTGCAAACACTGCCGGAGGGGATGGTGAGTAGAGAGTGCTAAACATCAGTTAGGAAGCCTCCAAGGAGAAAGAGTGTATGTCAGCGGAGATCAATTGTGGGAGCAGCTCAGCAGGCCTCCATGGAACGGTCTCGCGGCAGTGCCGCAGAAGACGTTTTGAGGCTTTTTGTCCCCCAAATACACGTGTATTTGGGGGACAAAAAGCCTCAAAACGTCTTCTGCCGCGCTCCAATTGAGCAATCAGGCCGTGCGTTGGCATGAACACAGAGGGGTGGATTCTCGGGGCCTAAGTCGGAGAGGAGGAAGCGAAAGTGCCGTGT